>JAKUCM010004500.1:0-52058 GCA_023374145.1 Lepidium sativum | reverse complement strand
TAAGCCAACTTAAAGTGGTATCATAGGTCTTAACATAACCATTTTCCCTTAATCTAAACGCCATGTCAAATGGTGAACCTGTCATGAACTATTTTGGTTGAGTTATGATGTCGAGTTTGATCCTAACGTCTAGCCATGTTCATATGATCCTTCTTCACATGTGATATCTTTTAGCTAGGTTAAAGCAATATAATGTCATTTTTCACATGAGAAAGTGCGCTAACCCAACTTAGAGTGGTACCATAGGTCTTCACATAACGATTTTACCTTAATCTAGACGCTATGTCTACTGTTGAACCCGTCATGAACTATTTTGGTTTTGTTATGAAGTCGAGTTTTATCCTAACGTATAGCCATGTTCATATGATCCTTCTAAACATGTGATCTCATTTAGCTAGGTTCAAGCAACTTAATGTCATTTTTCACATGAGAAAGTGCGCTAACCCAACTTAGAGTGGTACCATAGGTCTTCACATAACAATTTTACCTTAATCTAGACGCTATGTCTACTGTTGAACCCGTCATGAACTATTTTGATTTTGTTATGAAGTCGAGTTTTATCCTAACGTATAGCCATGTTCATATGATCCTTCTAAACATGTGATCTCATTTAGCTAGGTTCAAGCAACTTAATGTCATTTTGACATGAGAAACTGTGCTAAGCCAACATAGAGTGGTATCATAGGTCTTAACATAACAATTTTACCTTAATCTAGACGCTATGTCTACTGGTGAACCCGTCATGACGTATTTTGGTTGAGTTATGAAGTCGAGTTTTATCCTAACGTATAGCCATGTTCATATGATCCTTCTAAATATGTGATCTCATTTAGCTAGGTTCAAGCAACTTAATGTCATTTTGACATGACAAACTGTGCTAAGCCTACTTAGATTAGTATCATAGGTCTTAACATAACAATTTTCAGATACCAAAACCTATATATCATCAAGCAAAACCTACACAACGTAAGCAAGTCATACCAAAAACATACATAACATCAATCAAAACCTACATAACGTAAATCAAAACCTTCAAAAAATAAAACAAAATCTACACAACGTAGGTTTTACAACCGTTATGTAGGTTTTGCTTCCTTTATATAGGTTTTGTTTCTGTAATGTAGGTTTTGCTTCCGTCATGTAGTTTTTCTGTAATGTAGGTTTTGCTTCCGTTTGGTAGGTTTTACCACCGTTATGTAGGTTTTAGTATACAATGTTGGTGTTTCAATACTTCTTGTAGGTTTTGGTTCAAGTTATGCAGGTTTTAGTTTTAACGATGTTGGGTTAATTATTGATCTTTTAGGGGAGAGTTCAGGAAGCCAAACTTTTCGCGGTACAACAAATATATGAACATCACGCACATGTGACAAAACACACATCATTTAATGAAAATGTTTGTGCAAGAGGTATAACGTAGACAAAATTCCTTGTGGCCATGCCCTAGTTGCCGCCGAAAGTGCTCTGCTTATATTATACACAACTATAACCTACGAATAGACAAACATATTGTTAGTTGGTAAATTATTATATATAATATTAATATTATTAAAGGCTTGATAATTTAAATAGATTATATTAGTTTCTAACAATCTCATTTAGATTAATTTCCTTCTGTATATATTATGTTTAAATTTAAAGCAAAATAATAATATTATATAGATAATATAATCGGTTATAGAATATTATAAAATGATAATTATTTATTATTATTATAAAAGATACACATATTATGTAATTGTTATTTTCTAATAACAAATTTGTCATAATACTTTAAAGGCCAAAATGGACTAATATAACATGGTGTTTTAAATTGACGATATGCTTTTATTATTTAAGAAATTCCTATATAAACTCGTCCATAATTTATGTCATAATATACTTTACCAAAAAAATTTTACTTTTAGCTCTCTTTTTTATATACTATATATTTATTATATTTTTTTGTTAAATAGCAAACTAATAATATTAATAATTAGTTTAAAAAAATTATCAAATTTTATTTAAAATAAAAGAAAATATTTTATTATAAAATATATGAATCTGCTAACGTTACTATTTTATTATAAATAGAGATTCTATATAAAGGTAGAGTTTAACATTTAAATACACTTATATATAAATTTATATCCGAAAAAATATTTGGAACTTTGATTCCACACCAACGTTAGAGTAGTACAGTTTATATTCACCAAGTTTAACAATGATTAATCCATTATAACTCATTTGGATTTAAACCAATTTATAATTTACTCTTCTATCTCCTAGGTATGCTCTTTTTTATGTTTTTATATTTCGATAAAAACAAAGTAAAAATCAAATCTATGGAGTTACTTCTTGGCTTAACAAACGTAACGCATTTCAATCTCACACTTCGACAAATCCTGTTAATTCCTTAAAATATGTGTTTTTCTGATTCACCATGTTTTGTGAATATAATATATACATAATCGTATATGTTTTAGCAAGTTCTGGGATGAATTTATATTATCCTTGTCCTATAAGATATTTATGGCTCAAATAATGAATAGCTAAGAAATTATTAGGTCTAGCTACTTTAACTTTCATTTTTGAAAATAAAGTTAAGTTTATTTACTGGTAATCAAAAAGCCAAAACAAATACTTAAGAATATAAAAGAACAAGA
Organism: Lepidium sativum; assembly: GCA_023374145.1. NCBI lineage: Eukaryota > Viridiplantae > Streptophyta > Magnoliopsida > Brassicales > Brassicaceae > Lepidium > Lepidium sativum. Next base: position 49,416 of record JAKUCM010004500.1, on the reverse strand, counting down.
ATTCACCAACAATTGGTTCATACTTAGATAAATTATTAAAGGGTTTAAAAGCAACACACAACACAAAGTCGCTCAGAAAAGAGAAGGGATCCAATATAGAGCACACTCAAGCCATATTGGTGTATGAGGAGGATCGAAAGAACATACCATACCAGAGGCTAGATCGTAAGAACCAACACCATGTCCTATGTAGTAAATGGAGTTAGGGTTGAGCCTCGGGTACATGTTTGCCGACAGACACTCTTGCCAAGGAAAATGCAGAGATCTCCAATATCTTCCGTGTAACATAAGTCTTTTCTCTTCTCATCTTCCCTAAACACCATGAAGCACTTGGTTTTGCTGTCAATACCTTCTACCTCTTCGTCTTTCTCCTCTTTGTTATTGCACTGTGTGTACCTGCAGAAAATGAAAGAGAGAGAGAGAGAGCAACTCTAGTGAGATGATTCAAAAGCAGCTAGCCTCTTTGATAAACCCAGCTAGGAATAAAAGCTTACCACTTGACCAAGAAAAGTTCACCAGATGGAGATTTCACCAAATGCATGCCCGTGAAACATCTATGCAACATCGCCCAACCCGCATCTAAGGGAATCAGTGATTCAAAAAATATTTTGGAAATACTTAAGAAGCATGAGACTAGTCATGAGCATATTAAATGCATGAGTCAGTGGATGGAATTTGAATTGAGGCTGAAAAAAATGACACAATTGATAAGTATGTGCAAGAAGAACTCAACAAAGAGAGAAATTATTGGAAAGATGTGATGTTTCGAATTTTTTCCTTGGTAAAAACTCTTGCCAAACAGAATTTAGCATTTGTGGAAAAAATGAAAATCTAAGAGTAAATGGTAATGGAAACTTCTTAAGTTTTATTGACAAGATCGTTGAATGAGATTCGATAATGAGAGAACATGTTAGACGGTTTGAAGATGGTGAGTCTCATTATCATTATTTCAGTAATAAAATCCAGAATGAGTTGATAAAACGGATAGCTAATCAAGTCAAGGACATGATCATAAAAAAAATTCAAGGGGCGAAATATTTTTCTGTTATTGTCGATTGAACTCCTGATATTAGTCATCATGAATAGATGACTTGTATCCTTCAATGTGTTGATGTTTCACCACGTTTGGCTAAGATAGAAGAATTTTTTTCTTACACTTTTATAATTTGATGATACATTCCATGATGGTGTTGGTTGCTCTCAATTTAAGTATTGATGATGTGAAAGAACAAGGATATGATAATGGATCTAATATGAAGGGAAAACATAAAGGAGTACAAAAGAGATTTATTGGCGTCAATCCACGTGCCTTTTATTCACCATGTGGTTGTCATAGTCGTAATCTTGCTCTTTGTGATATGGCATCCACTTCCCAAAAAGCCATTTCATTTTTTGGGATAGTTCAATGAATCTATTGTCTATTTGCATTTTTAACTAAGCGATCGAAGATATTGGAAGATATGGTGGGAGGTTTGTCAGTTAAAATTTGTCGCAAACTCAGCGGGAGAGTCATGTTGAATGTGTCAAGGCAATAAGATTTCAAGCTCCAAAAATAAGAAATGCTCTGATTCAAATAACGGAAAATAGTTATGATCCAAAAGCTCAAAGTAATGTTGAGTGCCTTGCGATAATTTAAACACATGGGATTGAAAATTATGAATTTTTACTGATTGGAAATTGCAAAGTTATCTTTGCAGTCAACACTGTAAACAAGAGTTTGCAGTCATAAGACATGAACATTGAAGTTGCAGTTTCCTAGTTAAAGGGATTTGTTTATTTTTTCCAAAATTATAGAGATAATGGCTTTGAGAGTGCAAAATCAGATGCTAAAATGATAGCAGAGTCTATGGAAATTGAGCCATATTTTCAACAAAGGAAAACATGTTATCAAAAGAAAAAGAAAATTTGGTGAAGAATGAGAGATACTTGATGAAACTGTAAATCTATCTCCAAAAGAAAGCTTTATAATAAATTATTTTAACCAAGTCATGGATCAAGATATCTATTCACTTAAGACAAGGTTTGAGCTTTTTCAAAAGTACGAACAAACCTTTGATTTCCTATTTGATTTAGAGAAATTGAAAGTCAAAAAGTGATGATAGCTTGCAGACATCTTGTACCAATCTTGAAGTATTTGTAAAACATGGAAATCATTCAGATGTTATAGGGGATGAGTTGTGTCTTAAACTAACAGTTCTAAAAGATATTTTTCCAGAGGAATGCAAGAAACTAGTTGAAGGGTTGAACTACTTGAAAGGAATGGAAGATTGTTATCCAAACTCATGGATTGCTTATCAGATTTTGTTAACGATTCCAGTTTTGGTCGCTTCTGCTGAAAGATGTTTTTTAAAGCTAAATTTGATAAAGTCTTATTGGTTATCAACTATGTCACAAGAAAGACTAAATGGTTTAGCTATCATATCCATAGAAAGAGACCTACTTAGAAATTTAGATTATGAGAATTTGGTGAAAAAGTTTATTGAAACACAAGGAAGAAAAATTACGTCTTATTCGTTTGTTTTTTTTTAAGTTTGTTTTGGTTTATCGATATAATTTTTAGTTATATTATATTTATATTATAAAGGGCTCATTTTACTAAAGTTTGTTTTAGGCTTCTGTCACTCTAAGCACAATACTGTCTCGCAGCTAGCCACTACCTCTTCGGTCCTCAGGTCAAATACCATGTAATTAACGACCATGCCACCATACGGAGATTCCCCTACCTTCTCACCACCGCCCACAAGGAAACAAAAAGACTCCGGCATTGGTGAGAAGAATCGAGCATTGACCACTCTGCGTACCTGTGGGAGATAGGTTTCGTAATAAACAAGTTTCAGGAAGCAAGATCACTATGGTATTCACCAAAGAATATTAAAAACGATCAGACAACAAATAAAAATGCAAGAAAATATTAACATCAAAATTTAAGTCGTTCAATTCAACATACAAACAACCATAAATATTATTTTTTTTAAAGGTTACATATAAATATTTATTAACGTTTCTTAGAAACATGACCTAACAATCATATAATGTTATGTTCTATGTTATTAGTAACAAGCACATAACTCGAATTTTGAACTAAAGTTAAGGATTTTTATGTCTAATAGCAACTGTTAAAATGTTGTAACATAGAACACAAGTAGTCGACTTGTCTGCTAATTTGTTGATTTTGATATCAATCATAGAAAAATGATATAAAAACAAAAGTAATCAAGAAACCTCCATTACATATTCTAAATGAATTCATTTGTGAATCAATAGAGTTCCAAGTTCCATCAATAAGATATTTTCAATCAATTTATCGTAAATCATCAAGATAACGAGTACATTTTTTGCATGTTTTTACCAATCATCAAGGGCTTGAAGCACAACACGAAACAAATTCATTCAAGATTCAAGCAAATTATGATCAGAATCTGCAAACTAAACATTTCCATGAGACTCCAAAATGCCATTTCATAACACGAGAAACATGATATAAATGAGCAGCAGCAAAATGATAACAAGTATTTTAATACACAATATAATGTTCCAATACCAAAGATATTGTAAAAAAAAAGTATAAGTGTGTGCAAGATGCAGAATTGGAGAATGTCATTCCACACATATAGAATGATGGTAATAATCAAAGATATATCATCAAATTGGATATAATTTATGATAAAAATACAATACTCGATGTTCCCAAAAAGTTTCATGAATTAAGAAGCAAAAGTGTCAATGGTATCAACGGGAGATGGGTTTCGTATCTTACAGAGGGCTTGGAGATTCGGCTGAATGACAGAGACATTGTCTTCCTTGTCTTCTACAACACCTATTATGCTGATGCTTAAACCCAACTTATAGAAAAGTCACAAAAAGCTTCGGCTTTAGAATTTTTCAATTTCTTTAAATGTATCGGAGATCATAGATTCTCTAAATGGTAACTTTTCATATCCATTTCCCTTTCAGTGTATATTATTAATGGCACAATGATTTACTCAACTAGGATTTTACTTGTTGGAGTGGGAACTCTGATCACTTTTTCAAATTGAGTTATTGCCGTTGGAAACACCATTAATCTTACTTCCTAATTTTTTCCAAAAGAAAAGATTTTAAAAAGTAAAACCTCAATGATAGGAGGAAATAAATAAACTTCATTCACTGTCCCTCAAAGCCATAAATAAAGATTCGATAAAGAAAAAAAGAACAAAAAGTGAACTTATAGAAGCCATGAAGAAGCAAACAAGCAGAGCAAGCTCACCACCAAACCAGCCTTAGCTCCTCCCGCAATCCTAACCGCACTGTTATCATCAGCGGTTGCATCATCCGCCTCTCCATCAGGTCCTTCTGCAGGCGAGTCCGAGTCATCAAAAGAATCATCTGGCGACGGTGCAGCCTTCTTCTTCTTCCCTTTTGATTTCCCTTTAGCTGGTTTTGGAGAATCCGCAGCATCGCCATCCTCTGGTGCTGGAGCAGGAGCTGGTGCATCAACAGCTGAAGCTTTAAACAACTCTTTAGGCAACAAAACCTTATCCGTTGCATATATAGCCAAAGGCTGCTCATCGATGAGAGTATCAACGATCTTTACAGTGTTGATCCTTGTCTTAAGCGTAACTTCCTCTCCGTCGTTCTGTACTGTAAGCTCGAATTTGTTAGCTCCATCGGTAGCGAGTGTGTTCATTGGGCCATTGTTGGATTTGAGCATAGCTTTTGAGTAATATGTTGGGACTGCGAGGAAATCGAGGAAAGCTTCTTTCTTTGGAGCTGTCAAGTTCTTATATTTAGGTAAGAATCCTTTCATGGCGTCATCTCCTGGACAAAACACTGTCATGCCTCCTTCTAGACTCTCCTGTTATACACCAAAACACGATCCAAAAACTCATTTCAATCTCTCAAACATGATGAATCCTGTTAGACTTTGGATCTTTAAGTTGAATTCAATTAAGATTTTTTATCATCTAAACTAGTAGCTAATGGCAAGTTAGTTGGTGGGGAAATTATTGCGACTTTTCATATTTGAAAAAGAATGGTCCTTAAATTTCAATTTTAGTAGTTCGAATTGGTGACTAAACCAATAATGTTCCGATAATTGAGGTACAAGTCTATATGTTTGACTATGTTTGCTAATTACTTACCTAATAGTCAAACACCTTTTGACTTTTGTTTTTGTCTGAAAAGTGAAAGCTAATGGCTATTCGCTACTACAAGACAACAGAACAACAACATGCATCTTTTCTGAAATTTTTTAGTTCTGAATTCAACAACTATTACTAATTATTGTTTCTAGATGGATTGCACTACTCGCTAATCAGGAGCTAACTAGTGTAAAAACCTAATCTATAATTTGAAAATGCAAAATTAAAACAGTAGTAATTTTTTGTCATAATTTTTCTAATTGAAATTTGGAGTTTCGTATAGTTAACTTCCACATATGTATAGCGACATGCATCAATTTATTGATTAATTGAAAATTTAATTGGAAGATGAAAATCATTTTCTAGTTCATTAATTATTAATGAGGGTTTAAGAAGCACCTGATAGGTTTTTGACGATGCAGTGTTAGCAAGAAGAGTCTCGGCGAACACTTTGCAACCATGAGCCGACATTATTCCGGTGATATTCATTTGCGACGGAGCCGGAGTCGGAGCTGCCGCAGTTTCCGACGGTAAGACTCTACTGATCTGAATAATGGAGATATTGTACGGAATTTCTTCAATTGATTTAACGAAGAAAGAAGCTAGATCTCCACCATCAGGACCAAATCCGACTTTACCGCCTCTCAGATCCGTAATATTGACGAATCCGGTGGTTCCGGGAGCAGCTCCGGTGGCTTGGAAGAGAGTGGCGGCAAGAGCTGAGCCGTCACGGATCTGGTGGAGCTTTTTGGTGCCGAAGTAATCTAAGAGAACGTGAAGGGAGAGAATGTTTTTGAGAGTGGAGATTGTGTAGCCTTTGGAGGTTAAGGCGGCCATGGCGGCATTATCGACGGCGCAAACGGTTATGGTTGTTCTCCGGTTGATTTCGTCGGCGAGGTGAGTTTGAGTAAGGAAATGACTGAAGGAAGAGAAAGAAGGGTGGCTCGCTAAGAGGCGCGTGACGTTGTGCGCGTAGGATTTGACGGTGAAGAGGAAGAGGAGGAGGAGAATGTTGGAGATGATGAGGTCTCTCATCTTCTTCGCCATAGTTGGACTGTGAAGAGTGGGTTTGAGGATTTTTGAGAGCTTTAAACAAAGAGGAAAAGGAAGATGATGTTTATATAAATCGACCTGGGTTTCTATCCAAATTACGATTCTGCCATTTGAGTAGTTATTACGAATTTAAACCTATGGTTTTTGCACAAATTTGTGACCATGTCATTACCCTCTGTTTTCCAAAACTTTCCAACTACTACAATAGTACTATTATTTTATATATTACTTTTTAAATAATGAATTTCGTTTTTTTGTCATCTCCATTAGCTTTCAAATTGTTACAACAGTGGCTACCAAACATGAAGAAAAAACTCAATAATACGAGTCCAACATAAAATTCGCTATAAATAAAGATTAAAAAAAAGTAAAGAGATGTGCAGAAGCATAATTATAAAATTTAGGAGTGGGGGCAAGTATAACCGACAACTACTTTGGTTACACATGCATCCGACTTATCTAACCTACATTTGAAATTAGTCAATACTATAATTATCGTTTTATAATATATAGTATTCATATTATCACGATTTCTGAATATACTTCACTATCGTATAAAATTTAAAATGTGTAAATTTAACTAAGATATTTTCAAGTTTTATGATTACTCTACGGAAATTTTATCAAATTTAATCCGTCTCAATAATTCCATTATATTATTTTCCTAACATATCAGGTCTAAAAAGTGTATAGTAATAGCTAACAACATTTATGATTACTTCTCCTTTGCTAGGATATTTCTACTGATCACAACTATTTAAGATAGTGTCATTGTAAAATAGATATATTTTAGCCAAAAATTCACTATGATATATCTATACATAGAGAATCAAACGACTTGTTTGACAAAAAGAAAATACAATAAAACGACTCATGTCAAGAAAAAAAGAAGAAGAGAAATGAAACACGTGACGTGGGAGTGGAAAGAGTATCTGTTGTTCAATACTCCATTTCACAAGCATAGAATCTTCTTATTCATTAAAACCATTTAGAAATGAAAAATATGATTTGTTACTTAAAGTTTGATTAGAGGAAGTCTTTGACTGTAGCCATGTCATCATTGTCAGTGTCGGTGGGAAAGCACGAGTGAAACACTCAAAGTGCATGAATGCGTGATCGTTACGGTCAGCGAAAACCGGAGATGAGGCAATTTCGTGGTTTACCATAATTCTTCAGGGGTACTTCTGGAATTTAAGGAACTGGTGATGTATACCAATGCCACGTGGATGGCTAAGATTTGCTTAAGGGTCTCCACCGACAATCGGTCGGTCCGTGTACAACCTGGATAGTAATACTGAGTTAATTAGCTGTCTCATGTCTGAAAATCTGACGCAACGGTTTGGTCCCTTTGTTCAAATATTTTAACTTTTTTTTCATTGTAAAGTATAATCAGTTTGTTCATTTAGAATCTTTACCATCACAAGTACATTTTTCTTTTATCAATTTGACATTAATTATACTGAGATTTCTTACAAACTCAGATTCTCAGTTGACTATTTTTCTAGTCATTTTCTGTCAGTCCATCCAATTGTTGGCATACTAATTCATTTTATAACATCGTTCCTTATATTATTACTCTTTTTGGGTTTTATGCTTCTATTATTTTGTGTTGTTTTGTATTACCGTACGTATCATGAGAAGATTTGCATGTGAGCTTACGATATGAAATATTTTAATTTATAATTAATAAACTGATTGTACTTTAGACTGAAATAGTTATTAGTAGTAGGCAGACTCAAACATTCTAAGATACTAGAAAACAAACTATTGATTGTTACATATTTTAGCTAACACAGATTTACAAGAGCTTCTTTATTGTTGAGAATCTGTTATGATCGTGAATATGTATGTTCAAAATTATTACATTCATTTTCATACACACAATATCATGTTAAAATCCCAACACGAATCATATGGTAACAAGATCCTTCGTCGTTTATAATATGTGTTCTATCATTCGCTATAAACACATGGACTTCTTCATCCCAACTTCCTTCAACTGCATAAGCATTTGATATCGTCACATATATAGTTACCAGAATTATCAGGTTCTGATTCTAACAATAACCGAGATAAGTAGTCCACAAGCTCAGTCTTATGCTGCTTGGTGCAAGAAGCTACCAAAGATTGGATCATTTGTGTGTATCTGACTTATATGGTATTTCCTCCATTAACCTTAAGGCCGTGTCTGTTTATACGGCGGATGCAAGATTAGAAGGTTTGTTGAAAGTATGAAAGATGAATCTGGATGGTGTTTAAAGGAGGAGAAGTCATTCATGCCTCTGATAACATGATAACAGTGTAAAGATGACCAATCTCTTAATTTTCGAATTTACATAATGGATTTATTCCTTTTTTATTATATCTCTCAATCTTCAATATCCCCACCGTTGGATTGGATTCTAAAGCCACGGTTGTGATCTGTTCAATGCAGGGCCAGCCCTGCCCCAAAACCTAACAAACAAGTGCTTTACACAGTAAAATGTATAAAATAATTTTAGGACATCATTTTTGTTACAAGTTTTTTTTATTGGTTTAGTAAAGGTAGAAATTTTGCTCATTCTCCAGGTTCAGCCCATAACTGCCATTTTATTTTTTCTTTTCAATTAATGATTTTTTATTTTAAATTGATTTTTCATTTACCTTTTTTTTGGCCCATGAATTTTGTTCTTTTTTTCTTTTTTTTTTAATTAATATATGTTCTTCATTATTTTTTTCTTTTTTTCTTCTTCTGTTTATTATTTTTTTAATCTAAACTAATTTCATTGCAAATGGCATCTACCTAGTGGCAGTTTGTAAGTCCAGTTAAAGCAACGTATTTGCATAACCTGAGATCGAGTCTCCATGCCTACATTATGTAGGAATTTGACTATTGGGCCGGCCAGTTGTGACCAATTTCATTTAATTCTTGTTACTAAATATTTATATTAAATAAAGCCTATGAGAAGTTTTTCTGTACACTTTTGAACATATCGAATATCAACGATTTGTCAAATAATAGTGAACAATGGAGGCGATTCTAAGGTTACAAAAGATAGAAAGCGTGATACCATCATGGTGGATTCTTTGGAGAGGGTCCGCTACCGGACAATGTACCAGGTTTTGGTCATTTGGATTTGGCTGCAGGTGAAGGCGATGACGTGATATTAGGGTTACATACGAATAAATTTTTGATGATGGAGGAGGGTGAAAAGGAATCTGTTTCGACTAGGTCGTTATCATGGGAAAAGATGTTTATTGGATCTAGTGTACGGGTGGTATGATCCCTACTAGACGAATTTCACGGGAGTTTGTTGAGGCAGGGATTCATGTGGATTTTTTGCAGGGCAAGGCGGGTGAGGCGGTGGTTTCAGTGAAGGAGGATGTAATCAAAGCTCTCTATTACTTGTGGGGTAATTGTATGTACGTGAAGGTGTTTGGCCGTAGTGTTAACATTGTTGCCATGAATCGGAAACTCCATGAGCTTTGGAAACCATTAGGTGCGATGAACATTTTTGACTTGCCACGTAATTTTTCCTCGTACGATTTAGTGTTGAGGAAGAGTACCTTAATACATTGACAGGGGTCGTTAGCAGATGTTTGAGAGATACCTTCTAACACAAGCCTAGTCATCTTTGTTTGATCCAAGTCACTGTGAAATTTGTACAATGCCTGTTTGGATCCGTGTAGAGAATATACCCATGCACTTTTACCATGATTCTTTTCATTTGGGGATTGCTAGTAGATTTGGGAAACCAATTCGGGTGGATGATACTACACGTATCTTCGTACAAGGACGTTTTGCAAGACTTTGCATTGAGGTTGACCTCACAAAACCATTGAAGGGTTCCATAACGGTTAATGGAACCTGTTTCTTTGCTGTCTATGAGGGTTTATCCAATATATGCCCTTGTTGTGGTATTCTTGGGCATGCTCTCATTTCTTGTCTGCAAACTCCTGTAGGCGTGAGCAATACTAGTCCGTCATATGTCCTTGTGTATATTCCAGCTGTTCCAAAGCCGGGAATTCCTGCATCAGGTCAAGGAGATAGTTTTACCAAAGTTCGTAGACAAGGTAGAGAAGGAATTTCTTCAGCCCAGTCTAAGAATGCTTTCTTGAACCGGTTAAGTCAAAGTCGAAAGTATTACAGGAGAGAGAAAACTCAGATTCTCAAGATAGCATTGCGTTAATGAATAAGTTTGATAATTTGAGACAAGATACTCAAAATGTTGCTAGAAAAGAGAGGGTAGCTTGGAGAATAAGGAATATGCATTGCCAGTTCAGGTTGTTATGGAGAAGGTTTAGTACCAATGTCGAAGGATGTGGTTGGGTTACAGAGCATCTTCAATCCGTTAGGGACATGACTGAATGGAGGATCAAAAATTAAAAGTGTTGCAGGTGTTAAGCCGGCGGCTATCTTCAAGTCGAAGCGTAAGAGTGCCCCCCTGCCTTTCTTATTGATTGATCTTCGGGTCTAACTTTGATGATATCGATATTGTGCACGTCGAGAAGAAGACTCATATGGAGAGGGATAAGATTGGTATCTATCGTGGTAATAGACTTGATGGTTATGTCGATATTCCACAAGTCTAGTCCACCATATCTTAGTGTGGTGACGGCCTCTCCTCCGCCGGGTACACACATAGAGAATGGTCCTGACAGTTCTCATATAATTGATGACTCTTCAGTCATGGTTAAAAAGCATCTTCAAGCAGATTTCGTGTGTATGGATTCGTGCGCTGATACACGGGCTTGATACTACGCCCCGGTAGTTCTATTTTTGCTTCGCTATATATTGAAGAATAATAAGGTCGATATGATCGTTTTACTTGAGACTCACGCAAGTGGTGATATGACTAAGTATATATGTCGTAGTTTGGGATTTGATGACTCATTCCTAGTTAATTCAAGTGGACAAAGTGGCAGGATTTGGCTCTTGTGAAGAACAAATATTGGCATAGTCTCAGTTGAAAGTTCCATGGACCAGTGTATTCACGAAAAAGTTGCTCACAGATTGGATATGGTTCATATTTTCTCTATTTATGCAGCTCCATCAGTTAGTCGAATGAGTGGGCAAATTGATGTATGTCCAACAGATTTGTTACTAGAACAAGAGGCCTCCTTGCTGAAAGAAATTGATTCTATTTTTGAGCAAGAAGAAATTCTCTCGCATCAACACCCACGCGAGAAATGGATTACATTAAGGGACTGTAACATTAAGTATTTCCATACCTCGACTATTGGCTGCAGGAAATGCAACCGCATTGAGACTTTGCATGACGATGATGGTATATGGATATTGGACCAAGTAGTCTTGTAGCACCTCGCGGTTGAATACTATAGTAGTCTTTTCTCGCTTCACGATGTAGCGTCTACTGTCGAACCATAATCGGCTTTGGGTTTCACATGTTCGACTTTAGCAGAGAATTTCTTCTTGTCTTGCCCCTTTACGTTGAGTGATATTAAAGTTTCCATCAAGAATATGGGTCGATATAAAGCTCCAGGTATTGATGGGTATTAACCAGTCTTCTCTCAACAAAGTTGGGATTTTGTTAGACCTTCTAATATCCGATATGCATTGATTTTTTTCCGAATCTCGTACTCTCCCGAAAGGTGCTTACGATGCTCTACTCTTACTGATCCCTAAGGTTTCCTAACCAGAGAATATCAAGAAATTTCGTCCAATTAGCTTGTGTAATATTATTTTTAAGACTATTACCAAGGCTATGGTGCTATGTCTCAAGCCTATTATTTAAAGACTCATAGGTCCAGCTCAAGCTAGTTTTTAACCTGAAAGGTTGAATCTAATATGAATATGGCTCTGGTTACTAATGTTGGCTGGCGATTGATACATGTAATATGTGTCCATTTTAATCTATTTCAGGTGTCTCATCTACTCTAGTTTGCATATAGTTCTACACATCTGCATATATCTTAGAGTCCAGATAGCTTCATTTGTATACCTTGCATTTGCATAGCACGCATATTACATTTAAGGAGTTTTCAGGAACTTGGAGAGCACACGTTTGAACAAATGAAGAAAAAAACATGATCAGCTCGACAAATCCAATCAAGCTCCAGGTCGAGTCTTTAGTGAAATCTCTGGTCGAGTCCACTTGAGCTTCAGGTCGAGCCTTCAATGGAATCTCTGGTCGAGTCTCTGAAGTTTTGTCTCTAGTCTAGTCTCTGAACTGCACTGTCCGCGTTGACTGCTCCACTTGAGTTGGTGGTCGAGTCTCTACTTGAGTGGACCCTATTACCAATCTAATGGACAGGCAACTTCAGTAGATGGGCTAAAAGTTTAATTAGAATTGATCACTCGATGGCCCGATGGACTAATACAAAATGGTGCTTAAAATTAACATAATGCTTTTATTATTTAAAGATTCCTATATAAACTCGTCCATAATTTATGTCATAATATACTTTACCGAAAAAAGTATGGTTCATACGATGAGTGTTGTGCTTCTTCCAAGGGCTGTTACTCAACACCATGACCTTATTTCTCGATCCTTTATAATGGGAAGTTTGGATTTGCAAAAAACATCACATCTCTTGGGACACAGTGTCTACACCGAAAACTTCAGGTGGGCTAGGGATCCGCAAGTCTCATGATATGAATATGGTTCTGGTTTCTAAAGTTTGCTAGCGATTGATACATGTGATATGTATGCATGTTAACTAGTTTGAGGTGTCTCATATAGTATACTTTGCATACATTTCTACACATTTGCATATATCTTAGAGTCAAAATAGTTTCATTTGTATATCTTGCATTTGAATAACACACATATTGTATTGAATAAGTTTTTGGGTACTTAAGGAGCACAAGTTAGAGTATATGATGGAAAAAAACAGGACCAACTCGACGTATCTAGTTGACTCTAGGTCAAGTATCTAGTGAAATCTCTAGTTGAGTCCACTTGAACTTCAGGTCGAGCCTTCAATGGAATCTATGATTGAGTCTCTAGTCGAGTCTCTGGTCAAGTCTCTGAACTGCACCATCTGCGTTGACTGCTCCACTCGAGCTGGTAGTCGAGTCTCTCCTCGAGTGGACCATTTACCAATCTGATGGACGGGCCACTTCAGCAGATAAACCAATAATTAATTAGAATTGATCACTCCATGGTCCACTGTAGATGGGCCAAGTTGTTTTAGGTTTTTACTAAATTCAGTATAAACACTCTTGGTGGTCGCCTAGAGCAAAAACCTAGTTTTATACTTCTTTTGTGAAACAATCGCTTTTCTCTTTGTAATAGCGAGAACAAAACATTGTGTTTATGATTGTCAAATGCAATTTTAGTGTTCTTTTAATATTGTTCATCACTTCTTTGAGTTTACACCATGATGTTGTCCTTTTGTGATTCAAATTCTTGTTGTACTTGTTTACTTCATGAATTCTGAGTAGATCGTTTAGACCTCTTGAGGATGGGTTAGACTATGGTGGATCTTGGATATTCTGAATTGATTAACAGTAGAATAATTTAGGTTTCTTTTGTTTTGGAGTTATTAATGCTTGTTTCACCTTGATCAAGTGAAATATGTTCTTATACATTGTAGCACCCGAGATGTGTTTTGTAGAATGTTTGATCGAACCAACCTCAAAGATTCACACTCTTACCTCGAGAGATCAATTGTCTAAGGTGTGAAGCAGCTCGAGTAAGTTGATCCTTCACGCCAGTAAGGTTATTTAACGCATATGATGATATGGCATGTTGATAGCTTCACTGAGTTTGCTTGCCATGAGAATGAATTCATTGTTCTTTGAATTTACTGCTTAGAATCATGCTTTGTTTGAGTTTTGTTAGGCAATTTAGTAGATTTAAGAAAAACACTAGTCTGTGATTCCAACTTCTCAGAAAATCGTTTATCTCTTATTGCATTCACTTGTTGCGTTTAATTTTCTTTGGTTATTCACTTGTTAGTTCTTATTGCAATTTTCATTCTGTTTCTATACACGTCTCTGGAACGCGGCAACACTGGAACGAGTAAAGGTATTCTTATGGTTTGTTTCTTACCAAGTTATTATGACTGATTTGGAGAGAACTCGACGGCACCTAAGTAATTCTAGTATGTTCCAAGTTTGTAAAAGCGATGATGAATCTATTTTACATGTGTTACGAGATTGTTTGTCGATTAAAGGAATCTTGAACCATATTTTACCATCTCACATGCGTAATGACTTCTTTAACCAACCGCTACTATTGTGGCTCTATTCTAACTCATCGAGCTCGTCTACCATTTGGTGACTTATGAATTACTAAAATGATAAATGATTAAGTATTACGTTGGTTACTTCTATATAATACTTTCATTTTTAATGTTTTGTAGTCTTCACGTTTGGACAAAACTCTTCTTATATAATATGATGGAAGAACCAAAATTTACATATTTTGATTCTAATAAAAAGAAAAATATAAGGCATCAATTTTTAAATTTGGTTTAAGCATTAAATTATATCGGGCTAGCACTGAATGTGGTGATTGACTTTTTTTTTTTGTCAACACTATAAATAAATTTATATATACCCAGTTTTTTACCTCAACAAATTTGATTTAATGAAAAAATTAACAATCTAAGTCCCTTTCCAAAATAATTCGAATATTAATTTCCTCCTATTGATTTGATTTGGCTCAATCGATTTAACCGATATTTAAATCGGTGGCTCGTGAGCGTATACCATATCAAAACCCAGTTCGTTTACTCTTTAACTTTCTGTATGCTTCAATATTCATTTAAAGAGTAGACGAGCTGAGCTTTGATATGGTATATGCCCATGAGACATCAGTCCAATATTAGTTAAATCGATATAACCAACTCAAATCAATCGGGAGAAAATTAATATTTGAGTTATTTTGGAAGGGGAAATTGATTTTTAAACTTCTCATAGGGTCAATTTATCGAGACAAAGAATTGGGTGTGTGTTTAAAGACAATGATTTATTAATCAAGAGATTACAGAGTATATATGCAACATATATAACCCTAAGACTATTAGTACATTTAAATAGTTAAGCTTTCTAAATTATTATCTATACACCCCTCAATATCGAAGTACTTGAATGATACGAGCTTCAAGATGCTTCTATAAGGTTGATGGGAGCGGTATCTATCCAAGGGAACCGAGTGTACTTCCTTGGTAAGAAAAGTCGAGGGCGCGAAAGGTGGGAGATTGAGGAGCGATCCACAAAAAGGATGGTGGGCTTCTTGATACACTCAAGCACACCCTAGATCAAGGGAAAACCTCTCGAGATCTTTTAGTGTTTTAAGTCTTAGACAAACGACTAGCTTGCTAATGACTAGGGATTTCTCTTTGAGAAAATGTGTTCTTTATTGATTTCAAAATTGGGTGATTTGTTACACGGCTGCAAGGGGACCTTATATAAGGGTCCTATTAGCTAGCTCAAAGGCCGACTCACTTAAAGAAAAGCAAAATATGGGTCGCAACCCATTTACAAAAAGGAAATAAGAAAAATGGCAAATTACAAGAAAATGGCAAATTTCTAACTTAGAGTCTTAGTGACTTATTAAACGAAAATAAAAGCCCTAAAAAGCTTATGGGCCTTAATACTCTCTATCCTAAGCTACTCGAGTTGTTGGGCTTGGCGTTCCTGCAAGAACATTTATCATAAACACAAAGCAAATCTTGTAGGGCGCGATAAAGGGCCAAGTCTTGTCGATTACTTCCAGCTCGGGTCGATTCTTGGTCCTCTTGGTCAGCTTCAAAAGTATCTCGAATGTCTTGGATTTCTTCTTGTCGTGCTGCTTGGTCTTGACTTACGTTCTTGATCTTTCCCGCGCTTCTCGAAGAAGTCCTGATATCGATCTTGGAGTGTTCCGGGATGGAAGCGTTCTTGGAGTGTTCCGGGAAAGGAGCGTTCTTGGAGCGTTCTGGGGAAGACGCATTCTCTTCTTGGTTCAAGATGTCAGCTACAACTTCTCCTAGTTGTTCTCTCAGCTTGTGTATTCTAGCTTGAGTCATTGGCCTTCCTAGTTCAACCAGCTTGATGCCTCATCATTTCCTCTCTTTTGAAGATGCTGCATCTCGGGTGCATTTTCATCGTTGACAGAAAAGGGGAGAGATCAGCAACATTGAAACTTGAAGAGATATTGAACTCACGAGGCAGTTCCAATCGGTAGGCATTATCGTTGATCCGTTCAATTACTCGGAAAGGACCATCACCCCGGGGCGTGAGCTTGGACTTGCACATATTTGGGAAGCGCTCTGGGCGCATGTGTACCCAAACTCAATCTCCCAGGTTGAATATCACAACCTTGGGTCTTTTGTCCTCTCTTTGCTTGATAGCTTTAGCTTTCTTTTCCAAATTCTCCTTAACTTTGATATGTAATTTGCGGACTAGTTTGGCCTTGGCACTTGCGTCCTTTTCAATGTAATGGAGCGGAGGAAGTGGTGTAAAATCCATTGGCGTCAAAGGGTTGAAACCATATACTACTTTAAATGGTGAAAAATTAGAAGAGGAGTGATTAGCTCGGTTATAAGCATATTCAACCATAGGTAAACAAGAAAGCCAATTAGTTAATTCTTACCGGCCGTAGCTCTAAGTAAAGTTCCTATAGTATGGTTTACCACTTAAATTTGGCCGTCGGTTTGGGGATGACAAGTGGTGGAGAAAAGCAACTTGGTGCCTAATTTCCACTACAAGGTCCTCCAAAAGTGGCTTAGGAACTTGGCGTCTCGATCGGAAACAATAGTCCTCGGAACTCCATGTAGGCGCACCACTTCCTTGAAGAATAGGTGGGCGATTTGTGATGCGTCATTGGTCTTGTCACAAGGTATGAAGTGAGCCATCTTTGAAAAACGGTCCATTACAACAAAGATTGAGTCCTTGTGCTTTATCTTTGGCAATCCTAAAACAAAATCCATTGAGATATCCTCCCAAAGAGCATTACGAATAGGTAAAGGGAGATAAAGACTATGAGGGTGAGACTTAGCTTTAACCTTGAAACAAGTTGCACATTTGATGAACAATCGTTCCACATATCTCCTAAGATGCAGCCAAAAGAAATGCTCAACCACCATGGTTAGAGTTTTGGCAACACCGAAGTGCCCTATGAGTCCTCCGCCATGCACTTCTCTGAGTATCAAGTCCCTCATTGATCCTTGCGGTATACACAACCTCTTTTCCCAAAACAAGTACCTTTCGTGGATGTAGTATAATCTGAAGGCTACTTTGTTGCAAGCTTGATAGATGTCTCCAAAATTTGGATCCTCCTTGTAGTTGTTCTTGATGAACTCAAATCCTAGAACTTTGGCGTCCATGATGGTGATGAGGTTGTATCGTCTGGAAAGAGCATCCGCGACTACATTCTCTTTGAAGAGCATTAGTAGCACGGTTTGCTTGGCACACAAGGTTTTCTCTATGACACTCAGAGGCACAAATAGAGAAGGTTTACTTAACTTGATGGATTGAACCATCTTGATCTGGAGCTCATGTACTTGAGCCGGGGTTAAGGGCGTTAAGCTATACTTGCGCTTGTCATGCACAAACGAGTAGAAGTTGGTGCGCTCGTTGTATAGAGCCTCCTTATCAAACTGCCAAGGTCGGCCAATTAGGAGATGTCTCACTTGCATGGGGGCTACATCACATACTGCAATGTCTTGGTATATTCTAATGCTGAAAGGAACGATCTCTTGCTCAGAGACTTTAATCTCTATTTTGTCGTTCAGCCATCTCAAGCGGTACGGTCTCGGGTGCTTGGTGATGGTGAGTCCTAATTTTTTTACCAAGGACTTGCTAGCCATGTTAAAGCAAGCACCACTATCTATGATTAGACTACATACCTTGACGCTTAGGGTACATCTCGAGTGGAAGATGTTTTCCCTTTGTGTGGTTTCACCTGGCACGACATAGAGTTTAGAACGCGGCGAGCTACAAGGAATTCCCCTACGTCCAGGTATGGTACATCTTCTCAGCCTTTCCTACAGCTTCATCTACTTCCATCTCATCCTCATCTTGTGATTAATAATCTCCGCTCTTGGTGACAACCTTTACCCTTCGGTTTGGACGTTCCCTCGCCATGTGTCCACGACCTTGATACTTGAAGCACACAATGTCACACATTCTAGAAGTATTCGGAGGCTTACTAACCTCAGGTATTGGAGTCTGGGTTGATCCTTGATCAGCTCTCTTAGGACGAGTCTCGATCTCAATGGTTTTGCCCTTGTCTTGTGCTCTCGGGACGGGTGCGTTCCAGGGAGCGTTGTACTTAGGGCGACTGTGCCCAGCCGTCTTCCTCTTTATATGTTGTTCAGCTTGTATGGCAAAATGCAATAACTCCCTTAACTCGTGATATGGCTGCCTTTCTTCTTTCCTAGCGATGCGGTCTTGCAAACCATCTAAGAATTGAGACATAATGGTCTCCTCGGGTTCTTCGGTTTCTAGCCGATTCTTTAAGTTTTCGAATTCTTCGAAGTAGTCTTCCACGAACCTATTTCCATGTACCAACTTACGAAATCTTTTCTGAAAGTCTCTATGGAAATATGGAGGCACATACTTTCTCCTTAGATTAAATTTCATCTCGTCCGAAGTGGCAACTTGGTTATAGTGTTGTCGTCTTCATTCGGCCAGGTCGCGATCCCACCAGGACAAGGCGTTGTCCGTGAGTTGAGCAATAACAAAGCTCACTCTTTTATGATCCCCATAATGGTAGCACTCAAAGATGTACTTCATTATTTTCTCCTAATCGAGGTATGCTTCCAGATCGATCTTACTGGCGAAGGTGGGCACGGTAAGTTTTTGGTCGATGTTGGAGTGCACCGGATCGTCCCGCTCACATCCGCGGTTATGGAGGTCCTTTCCTCGTATGATACAACGCCTAGGTGGAGGGTAATCCAGACCCGGATCAAAGTCTCCCTCTCGGTAAGCGTCCGAGTCATCGTCCCAGGAGTGCAGGGACACTCAAGTGTTGGCGGATCTCGGCTCCAAGCGGTTCATTCGAGTGTTGATGGCTCAAAGTTGGGCTTGGAGTTGGGCCAACGTTTAAGTTAGGGTGGGGACCTCAGCTGGGATTTCCATGTTTCAAAATAAAAAACTAGTAGTTTTTTTTTTTTTTTTGTAAAATATGGAAATTGTAAAAGATGGAAAATACGAATAAAGGCAAAATAAACTTATTTTTTTGTCTTTTGAGATTGATAACTAAGAACCCTAGCTGTCACAAGCAAGATATAGATTTGATCTTAAGCAAACAATGGCTAATTTACTTGAGAAACGAATCTAACAACCTATGCGAAAGTGATAGCGGTTTTAAAATTAAATGGAACAAAAGTAAAGATAGATACAACCTTCTAGGAAATCTTTGGCTTTGATACCGAAATAATACGAGCTTCAGGATGCTTCTCTAAGGATGATCGGAGCGAGTTCTATCCAAGGGAATCGAGTGTACTTACTTGGGAAGAAAAGTCGGGGGCGCGGAAGGTGGGGTATTGAGGAGCGATCCACAAGAAGGATGATGGGCTTCTTGATACACTCAAGCACACTCTAGATCAAGGGGAAACCTCTCGAGATCTTGTAGTGTGTTCTAAGTCTTAGACAAACGACTAGAATGCTAATGACTAGGGATTTCTCTCTGAGAAATTGTGTTCTTTATTGATTTCAAAGTTGAGTGATTTGTTACACGGCTGCAAGGGGACCTTATATTGGGGTCCTATTAGTTATCCTAAAGGCCGACTCACTTAAAGAAAAAAAATATGGGTCGCACCCCATATACATAGAGGAAATAAGAAAAATGGCAAACTACAAGAAAATGGCAATTTCTAACTTAGAGTTTTGCTGCCTTATTAAACGAAAATAAAAACCCTAAAAAGTGTATGGGCCTTAAGACTCTCTATCCTAAGCTGCTGGAGTTGTTGGGCTTGGCATTCTTGCAAGAACATTTATCTTAAACACAAAACAAATCTTGTAGGACGCGATAAATGGCCAAGTTTTATTGATTACTTCCAGCTCGGGTCTTGTTGATTATTGTTCCTCTTGGTCAGCTTCAAAAGGATCTCGAATGTCTTGGATCTCCTCTTGTCATGCTGCTTGGTCTTGACTTGCATTCTTGATCTTTCCTGCACTTCTTGAAGAAGTCCCGATATTGATCTTGGAGTGTTCCGGGAAGGGAGCGTTCTTGGAGCGTTTCGGGGAGAACGCGTTCTCTTCCTAGTTCAAGA
This sequence comes from Lepidium sativum, assembly GCA_023374145.1. NCBI lineage: Eukaryota > Viridiplantae > Streptophyta > Magnoliopsida > Brassicales > Brassicaceae > Lepidium > Lepidium sativum. The sequence goes on along the minus strand of JAKUCM010004500.1, from coordinate 29,092 downwards.
TGTCAGGTACTTCTCCTAATTGTTCTCTCAGCTTGCGTGTCCTACCTCGAGTCATTGGCCTTCCTACTTCAACTGGCTTGATGCCCTCATCATTGAATAACTCCAACCTTGTCATATAAATCTTGAAATCGTGGCCTGGGAAAAGCTTTAGTTAGTCCATCTGCCAATTGATCTTTGGTAGAGACATGAGTGACACGTAAAGCATCAGATTTGATGTTGTCACATACAAAGTGATAATATAAATGTGTTTCATCCTTGAATGGAAGACAATATTGGCACAAAGATAGGTGGTGCCAATATTACCACAATATATAACCAGAGCTTTTGGAAGTTGATGATGTAACTATGTGAGTAATGAATTGATTTAGCATAAATAGGAAGTATTGAGTGCCACAGCTTCATCTTTGGTGGATGACCGACCTACACCTTTCTGCTTCCTTGAAGTCCAAGAAACTGGAATTTGACCGAGGAATATTATATATCCATTTGTTGAGACAAATCATCCAAGTCACTTGCCATTCTACATCTAAGTAAGCATGAGTACTAGGGGCTTGTTGGTGTGTAGGAAAACTCCATGAGTAATAGTACCAGCGAGATATCAAACAATAAATTTAACACCCAACCAATGAAGACCTGTCGGAGCTTACATAAACTCAGAAAGGTTATTTGCCGCATATGAGAGGTCAGGTTTAGTGAGTGACAAATATTGTACACCTCCAAGAACTTTTTTGTACTCTCTTGCATCGGATAATGGTGTACCGGGAGACAGAGTAAGTGTTTCGGTGTTGGAGCCATGGGAGAAGCTATCGACTTGGCGTCAATCATATTGGTTCTATGAAGTGAGCCGAGTACAAATTTTCGTTGCATCAAATGAATTCCTTGTTTCGTCCGTGTGACCTTGACACCAAGAAAGTATGACAAGTTACCCATGTCTTTTAATGAGAATCGATCACCAAGTGTTGTGATAAACCTTGCCACTACATTGGAATCATTGCCTATGACCACGATGTCATCCACATAGACCAAGACAAACACCAAGATAGACCCAAATTTAAGACAAACACAAAAGTATCAACATGTGAATTCGTGAAGCCAAGAGAGAGGATATAGGATATGAGTTCTTCATACCAAGCACGAGGAGCATGTTTGAGACCATATTGTGCCTTCTTATGTTTCCATAATAATGTGGGAGATCTTTATCAACCAATCCTAGTGGCTGCTTGACATAGACCTCATCCGTGAGAGTACCTTGCAAGAAGGAATTATTCACGTCCAAATTGTCGAATTACCCAATCTTTGGCAACATTAATTTCCAGAATGACGCGTATTGTCGGTGTCTTGACAACATGGCTGAAAGTCTCTGCACAATCAACACCATAACATTCAGATGAGGCTCAGGTGGAACTAAAGAATGTATGATTCGTGATTACTACGTTAACTTCATCTGTACAAGAAGCTCTCCGGTTAGGATCTGCTAAAGCTTGCATTATTGTTCTAGGCTATGTCTTTGTCACTTTAACGGAACCCGCGAGATCGAATTTCAAATTTGGTTTTACAATCTTGTTCTTACCACGCGTTCTCATTGGATGAAGATTAGTCTCAAGCAGTGGAAGTTTCTATTCTGATTAAGCAGGTATCGTGAGTTCATTTGTCTACAGTTGGGATGAAGGAATTAGGCTTGTTGCAGGAGGAAAATTTAAAGCCTCAATATCCAATAAGGTATCATAATTAGTGGGCTGAGATTCAGGCCCAAATGAAATCAGATCCATTTCAGGAACTGCTCTAGTATCGGGTACGCGCAGAGGAGACGCCAAAACCACATATGTAGACGAAGAAGCTCGACTTGTGACGTCACTCGCCGGCAACGGAGAATTCAATTGCATATGTGTCCGAATCGGAACTTGGATTGGGTTTGGGGAGTTAGTTTGGGGCATAGTTTCGGGTTATAGGCTTGTGTTTAAGAGGGATTTAATTTTGAAGGGAAATTTGGATTCCACAAAGTGGACATGGCTAGAGAAAAAAACACGACCCGATGTTGGATCAAAGCACAATCAAGCACTTTGTGTGAGAGAGTAGCCAAACAGAGACATACGGTATCGATCTTTGAGCTAGTTTGTGAGAGGCATATGGTCTTAGCCATGGGAAAAAGGGGCATCCAAATATTTTGAGTTTTTGATAATTCAGTGTTTAGTTGAAGAGGAAGTGAATGGTGAACTGTTTTTGAGAATTGGTGAGGGCATTCGGTTTATGGGATAGGTGGTTGTGGAAAAAGCATATGGCCAATAAAGTAAGGGAAGAAAAGCATGGGTAAGGAGGGACAAACCAATTTCAACAATGTGGCGGTGTTTTCTTTCTGAAATATTATTGTGTTTTGGAGTGTAAGGAGGTGTGGTGAAGTGAGTAATACCATGAGTGGCGAAATAAGATTGAAGAGCAAGACATTCTCCTCCATTATTGGAGTAAAGAGTTCAAATTTTCGTTTGGAATCTTGTTTCAACGAGAGCTTAGAACACCACAAATTTATCATGAACGTGAAACTTTTTCTTTGGTGGATAGAGCCAAGTATATCGAGTACAATGGTTTACAAAGATTAAATAGTATTTGTGGTGGTCAGAGAATAAAATCGAAGAGGTCCAAACATCGGAGACGAGATTGTTATGTTTGTAAAAGGAAGCTTGTGAGTTTGATTGATAAGAAGATATGAGCAATGAAAATAATGAAAACAGTCTGAAACAAGTAAATAAAACTGAGATTCATGGTCTTTAAGTGGAAGATGTGGAAGTGGTGAGAACGAAAAATGGATGATTGATTCGGCCACACGTACATGTCTTTTTCAGCTTTACCTTTTGGTAACGGGGTTCCCGTGTTGAGATCCTTCACGTGAAAACCTATTGGAAAAAAATCCATAGAGACTTGATTAGTTCGATATATTTGATTCACCACAATTAGATTTTTATGTATGTTAGGAACATAAAACTGCTACTTCATCACCACCATTGTAAGGTTGATGAAGAGAAAGATTGTTCAAATCCGTGGTAAGATGATGCGTTGCTCCACTATCCAGAATCCAGTTCTGCGAGTTGAAGGGTTGCACATTGGCCATATTAGCATGTGGCTACCAGGTTAAATTGGTAAGCGTCGATTGATTAGTTGCAGCAAGATATTGGTTGCATCGTCTGGCACTATGGCCAAATACCCTACATAATTGACACTTCCCTTGGTAACCACAACTTTGACGTTGATCTTGATGTTGCTGGGAAGACTGGTTCTGATATGATGAAGAAAATGAAAAGAATGATTGATTCTAATTACCTTTGTTTTGTGACCTCTGTTTATTGCGATTCCCATTACCATTGTTGTTGTTTCGATATGAAACAGCGTTTGCAGTCACATGTAGCTCAGCAAGGGAGAAGCTTTGGCAGCAAGCTTCAATTTATGATTGATTAGCTTCTCATGAAGCTCTGTTATATAGGGAGAGGTGTCACGTGATTCCACCTGATCAACGATGGTCTTATATTCTTCTGGTAGACCCTCACGAATATGTTCAATTTTGTCTTCTATATCAAGAGGTTTTGTAAGAAGCACAAATTGTTCAAAACGAATGGTGAAGCCCTGAAGTTATCAATCGATTTGACTCCCTTTGTCCAATTACGTATTTGTTATCTCAATCGCTCAAGATAACTCCTATTTAGTTTTGAATACGTATCCGGAGTATTTGTTGTGACAAGGATTGGTTGAATGGTGTTGGAGATTACTCTAAAAAAGGCGATGTAAAGCAGCTTGTCTACGTTGGGTTAAGAGACGTACTTGTGGTGGTGGTGATTGTCAGAGATGGAGATACAATGGATCCGTCAATATATTCAGCTAATTCATAACCATCGAACATGGAATAACCTATCTACTCCACATAAGTAAATTGGAAGACGTCAACTTTGTGACATTTGTCATACTGACATTAAGAAGATTTGTGGTGTCTAGAACAACCATAGCTTCGCCAAAAGAGAAATTAGGAGCTATTGATATTGTGAAGAAGGAGAGGAAGAGAGAAGCGATTTGGCGAAGAAGAAAAAAAAAAGATTAGTGGCTGGGTAGTTTTGAATTTAAGTATTAATGGGTTTTATACCCTGTATGTTTGAAGACTGTATTAATCAAAAGATTACAAAATATATATAACCCTAAGAATATTATAGCAGGAACGGAAATATACTATTTGAGTTGATATTGGATACCTCTAATAAGGACATAGTTATCCTTTCTTAATTATTCTCTATACTTAGTATATGTAGTTTGTTTTGATAGTTTGGGAGATTGTTTACCCGGTTTTTCCATTGGACTGCTTGTGGTCGGCGATTTCATGAGTAATTTTTTTGGATGATGACGATGAGAATATATTGAATTTGTATTGAAAATTATAGAAACAAAAATCTGGGAGATAATAACAGGAGAAGGTGGCTTTCCAAAGAGCTAATATTTATCCTTTGTCTTTTTTGGCGTCAAGCATAGCTAATAAAGGACAACCAAAACATAAGATAAAAACACACACATCAAAACAAAAACCGACGCCGAAGACGAATAGTAAGAAACCGCCGCTCCTGTTGCACCGCCTCCGGTTCCTCCTCCTCCTTGACCGCCTTCCCCTCCTCCTAGATTACCGTAAGGATAAGGAGGAGTATAAAAATAAGGATATGGAGGAGAATACATAGTCGTGGAAGGTGGTGGTTGATTGCAACAGCCTGTCGTTGGAACCGGAGGGCAGTGAGAACGTGACGATGAAGATGATGAAGGCGACGGAGGTGATGGAGGCGGTGAATACGGTGGAGGAGGAGTACCGTATGGAGAGTAACCTGTAGAAGAAGGTGGTTGAGGCGGTTGGTTACATGGGTAAGGAGTACAATAACCAGAGTTTGATGAATCCGTATTAGCTAAGTTTACATTGAAAAAGTTGAGAAGAATTGAAAGATAAAAGGTAATAGAGAGAGAAGCTTGGAGAGACAACATGATGAAGTGAGTTTTAAGTGTTTGATGTTAAGATGAGAAAATTAGTTTTAAGATTTATAATAAAAAGAGATGAATTTTTATCCTGGGTTTCGTATAATCTGCCGCATGGCATAACACATGTCGTAAATGTTGAAGTATTTCTGATGAAAACGTTTGTATCTTTTTAATAGACGTAGACAAAATGTTTGTCATGTAATGACAAATATTAAAACTACATGACAAACATTAAAACGGACTATTTATCACTTTGGAGTTTATATATTGTTAGATATATGTCTTGTATATGGGGTTACATATACTTACATGCATGATGATAGTGTAAGAAGTTTTAAGGTTATCAGTTTTGGAAAAGACGAAGGACTATGAAATCTTCAAGTATCCATCTTTACGTTGAAGAAAGGAAAGAGACATTTATTCATCTTTATGCTTGTAAACATCATTTTGATACTTTTTTTATGAACTTAATCATTTTAATACTTAATTAGTCTTGTTTAATTACTAAAATAGTTTTAGTTCTACTAAACTATAAACTATAGAATTAAAATATGAGTTGTTGAGTATTTTACAATTAAAAAGAATATATTGTATAACTTTTTTAAATTAATGTTCAAATAATATAATATAATTTCATAGTTTAAAATTGAATTTTTGGTCCAATTAGTATATTGATAAATTAAAATATATATAAATTAATTAATATTTTATGGTTTTAGTATAATTCTGATATTATTAATTTATAAAAAGTTTACTGTATAACTATGGTCATGTTCTTTTCGCAGTCGCTAGCGACAGCGACCAAATCATATTCTTTTGGCAGTCGCCAGCGACCAGAGACTGCGTTTTTCAGTCGCTGGAAAATTCAGCGACTGCCAAAAAAACAACATAGCGATTAAATTTTTTTTTCCAATTCTTTTCACCAATTATTTTTTAAAAAAATAAAATAAAATAAAAAATATATAAAATAAATTAAAATTTTGTAGCTACCTATAAGATTTTATAAAAATCCATATATAATTTACATATATATAAACTAATAAATAAATAAAATTATAAAAATTTAATATATAATATAAATTTTTGTTGTTAATTTTTTACTATATTATATTCTTTATATTTTGTTTATATTTTTAATTTTTTAAAATTAATATACAATATAATTTTTGTTCTATATTTTTTACTTTATTCTAATTTAAAAATATTAGTAATATAATAATTGTTTATCATATATACAAATTATATATTAATAGATAATAATAGATAATAAATTGTTATATTTCATATAATGTTAATAAACTTTTATATAAATAAAATATTAAATATAACAAAACTATTAAATGATATACATATTTTTATATTTAAAAATTAAAATATTATATTTTAAATTATTTAAAATTTTAACTACTTTTTTCTAAGTTTTATTATTACAATTTTTTAAAATTTATTATTTAAATTTTTTTATTTTGATATTACATATTAATTTTTATTATAAATTATAAATTAAAAATTTAACAAATATTATAAAAAATTATTAGTCGCTGGTCGCTATCGACTGCAAAAAGAACAACACAGCGACTGGTCGCAGCGACTACTAAAAGAAAATAAAACTGAAATAGTAATCGCTGTCGCTAGTCGCTGGTCGCTAGTCGCTGGTCGCTGTCGCTGTCGCCAGCGACCACGAAAAGAACAAGGCCTATATGTTTCTTTTAAAGATCATGTGAAAAATCAAAAGAGCAATTTATACAAACTAAATCATTGAAATCCACGAGAGTAGATGGAGCTCGACAGTTTGGATCTCCAAAACATTCCGAAACATATCTTCTTCACCTGGGTTGCGAATCTTGATCGATTGCTAGTAAGAGGTAGACTTTATATAGTTGGGGTATTTGCTAAGAGTCCACTTACATTTTCGGTGCGAAGAATATCCCATATTATAAATACTAATATATCTAATTGTACTATACTCTATAAATATAAACGGTCTAGTTGTAGCATGCTCCATTCATATTTTGGAGACCATGTAAAAGGTATTCCACATTAGAAATAAAAAGAATTCTACTACTATATAAGATATATGTATGATCTCCACTCATAACCAGTCAGTTTTGAATTGAAAATTTATAATCTAACCATTTATAATAAAAATTGTGAGACTAGCAAGAAACCACATTATTTCATATCCTCTCTTTCATAAATTGGTCATCCTTTGTTTTAATTTGACATAGTCCAAAGCATAAATAATATGTTTTTGTATTTGTCTATAAATTAATTTTAGAAAGAATTATTGAAATAGAGCAAAAATTTGTTCTATTTACAGTAACAATTTTTGTTGTAAAAAAAAAGAAAGATTACACCCTTTAAACAAAAATGACCCATAACTTTCTTCTTCTTTCTCTACATAAACATTATGCAAAAGTAACATAACCGTTGTTTTCATCTCTTTCTTTTCTTTGTCTTCTTACTCATCGTCTTCGTCATCTCACTCATTGTCGACATCGTCTTCTTCGTTGTTGTCTTCTTATTCGCCGTTTTCTTCTTCTTCTTACTCGTCGTCTTCCTTATAAAAGGTAAGTTCTTTATTTTCTTTTTCTTCTCCTCTTCTTCTTTTTCTTCTTCTTCGCGGTGAAATTTGGGTTTGTCATTTTTGCAACATTTGTGTTTGTCGATTTCGCGATATTTCGGTTCCTCGATTTCGCGACATTTGCGTTTGTCGATTTCGGGACATTTGGCTTTTTGTTCTTCATCTTCTTCTTGAGTATTTGTCAAGTAGAGTTTTTCCTGGGTCTGAGCCAATGTGATATAGTTCGTAACTAGTTATGGTAAAGATAGGCTAAGTGTAATAGAGTTAGTCTGACGTTTGGTAGAAGTAGGTTGTAGTGTAGTAGAGTTGGCTTCCGTGTAGTAAAGTTAGGGTGAAGTGTGGTAGAGATAGGCTAAGTGTAATAGAGTTACGTTTGGTAGAGGTAGGATGTAGTGTAGTAGAGTTGGCTTCCGTGTAGCAGAGTTGATTAGCGTTTTATGTTATAGTGTAGTAGAGTTAACATGGTTATGTTTAATAGAATTATGTTTGGTAGAGTTAGTGGAAAGTTTGGTAGAGTTATGGGCAAGTGTAGTATAGTTGGATTGAAGATTACGATGATTTTGATGGAGATATGTTGTAGTGTAGTAGAGTTTATTTGCATATAGTGGAGTTAGGGTTTAATGTTTATCGTTTGTTTTCATCTTTAGATATGGCTGAGAAGAAGTACCCAGAGAAGGTTTTCCAACATGGTCTTCTGGTGATGAAAAACCGAAGCATTAACCATTACTGCAATCTTTAAAACCTTAGTAATATGATCAAGGGTATTGGTGAGGATGCATACATAGACAAAAAGGAGAACTATTGCCTAAGCGTTTTTCTGAAGCTCGCAGACTCCGACTACACGTTTACAGGGAGGCATATACATTATTTGTTGATGCATCAACTACTGGTTAAAAAAGAAGTATGAGATGTGGGTGTTGTTTTTGTCTCGGCCTACGAGGTTTTCTCTACACGAGTTTGTGGAAATAAAGCAACTTAATTGCAAAAACTTTGATGAGTCTTTTAATGTGACAGATGTTTCCCACAGAGAGCTTTTGGAAGAAATGGGTTTAGGGGTTGGTGAAAGCCCTACATGGTAGAGTTGAAAAAGGTGTTGGGGAGACGTAGAGGGTGGTCTTTCGAGAAGAGGAAGATGGTAGGCTTGCTAGTGGTTTTGCATGTTGGAGTTTATGGTTGTCACGTAAATAGTAGGGTTCCTTCTAGTTCTGCTAAGTTGGTTGCAGATTTTGAGAAGTTCGAGAGGCATCCATGGGGAAGCGTAGTGTTTCAGGAACTCATGAAATCGATCAAAAGTGCATCCTACAAAAAGGGCACTTACACTCACTTCTCATATGGGTATTTGAGTATATCCCCATATTACCTGAAATATTTGGGGATCAAAGCGAATATGACGTTCTCATTCTACGATGGAGACCAATAAAAAAACAAGCCATTGAAACCAAAAAAATTATAAAGTTGGAGCAACGAAACACGCATTATGGAAAGGTAAATTGCTTTCGTAGTAGAGTTGTTTTAGGTGATTGATAGAGTCGATTAGTATAGTTTATTTTGTTGTAGTAGAGTTCAATTAATTATAGTAGAGTTTTTTTTTATATGTAGTAGAGTTCATGTATTAGTAGAGTTCATTTATGTGTAGTAGAGTTCAGTTTAGTAGAATTTATTTTGATAACTTAGTGGAGTTCATTTATGTGTTGTAGAGTTGATTGTTGGTTTAGTAGAATTAATTTATATTTAATAAAGTTACATCTTCTCGTCTACCAGGTATGTCTTAAGCAGCTAACTACAAAGCCTCTGGAGATAATGCCTCTAAGGCCAGACTATATTGCAGATCTGAAAGTGGACACCATGCTTGGAGAAATACTTGTTTCAAATCTAGATGAACCATCTGGGACATAAGTAATAAGAGTAAGGCAGATACTTATGTCGAGGAGAGGATGAGCAAGCCTTGTGCTCATTCAAATGAGGCAGTAAAGAAAGTGAAAAAGAAGAAAAAAAAGGAAGGATGTTGTCAAACATAAGGAGAATGAGAATGAAATGGATGAATTCACTACCTTGAAGGATGTGGTGAGAGTCGTTAAAAAGAAAAAATAGAAGGAAGAGGAGTCGAGTTCATTGTCTGACACTCTAAGAGGTTTGACCAAAGCCTTCGAATGAATAAGACATGATCACAATGTGTTTGTTGATCGTTTATTGTGTCTGGAGGAGACCAGGCTGGAAACCAGGGCAAACATGTCCATGCTCTCTGACCGTGTTTTTAGGTTGGAGCGTAACACCTCAGACAATACAACCATGCTTGAGAGGATTATTAGGCTGGAGGAGACCAAGACGCAACATGTTGTATATAGCTTGGTGAACAAGAAGGTTGAGGATGAGGATGAGGGTGGAGGTCAGAAAACTCCACCACATCGAACTCCTGAACCTGTGAATCGTGTTGTAGACAGAGAATGCGATCCAGAGCACGAAGTTGCCCCTAAAGATGTGGATCTTAAATCGGTATGTTAGGTTCTATTTGAATGAGACTTACTCTGAATTATTTACCTTATGTACAACATTTGAATTGTTAATATTACATACATATTTGTACAAACATCATATAATCATAAAGTTGTGGGTTGTTAACTTTGGTTGAGCTTATTTATATGGTTTGGTCGAGCTATGTGTATTGTTTGATATACTCTACCAAACAATTCATGTGATTAATACAAACCATAAAAATGAACTCTACCACTATTAGCAACTCTACTAACTATCAAGCTGACATAGTAGAGTTACTTTTCGCAGACACCTCGTTGGGAGCGGCCTAGCCTAGTAGACTCGGACTCGGAGAAAGAACCAAGTGCAGGTTCAGGTGTTGTCCGTAATACAATTAGGCTAACACCATATTCTCACCTTGATGACACCCAAGTGTCCCAAGCCATCACCAAACATACCATGCCACCCAACCAGGTAAACATGATAAGTCTTTTTGATATAGTTGATAATTTTGTTTAATAAGTCTTTTTGATGGAGTTGACATTTTTTTACATATTTTGTAGAATAAATGGGTTATTGAGAGTCATGAGACATCCGACCCTCTCAGCCTGTTATCACGGGTTGTTAGGAATCTAGCGAGAGAAGAACAGTCGAAAAAAGAACCTCTGGACAAGATACCTTACAGTGAAAAAAAAACGAAGCCAGGAATGTCACAGCTTGGCGTCATAATCCTGGTGGATTCTCCTGAAAAGGGTAAACAAATACAGGGGGAGGTAATCTGTATGGAAGACGTGTTACCAAGAGAGACTTGAGAACGAGTACTCGCTGCGAACCAGGTACAATACATTTACAGCATGATAGAGTTTATTTCAAATGTAGTGGAGTTCATTTACCTGTATGGTATAGTTCATTTACCCATATGGTAGAGTTCATTTACTCATATTGTAGAGTTCATTTACTTAAATAGTATAGTTCATTTACCATATATGAGAGTTCATTTACCTTATGGTGGAGTTCATTTACAAGTATAGTAGTGTTCATTTACCTTATTGTAAAGTTTATTTACTAGTATAGTAGAGTTTATTACCGTATATTAGAGTTCATTTACAACTATTGTAGAATTTATTTACCTAATAGTAGAGTTCATTTACCGTATAGTAGAGTTCATTTACAAGTACAATAGAGTTTATTTACCATATAACTGAGTCCATTTATCTATTTTTTTCTTCTTACAGGTATCCTCTTGCATAGGTTGTTCCGTTGTCAAGAGGATTCATAGGAATGTGGTTCATTCAACTCGTGTGTATGATCCTTTTAGGCCGATTCGTAAAATAAAAATACTACGCCTATGTGACTATGTGTTGCATGAATTGTAAGTATCTATTTCCCCTTGACAAAGTGACTATGTGTTGTGTTGCATACAAATTCTTCGATTATTTACAAATTTTTTGTATTAACAAACTGTGTAGGGACATTATGGTCGACGGTAGCTCGAGTCCAATTGCGGATTTATATCTCCGCTTGATCGCCCCAAAACAGAGGTGGCTTATCGATCAATATGGGTGGCTACACGATATGGTAAGTTCAAGTATAGTAGAGTTCAATAATAAATGCATGGTAGAGTTAAGTTTTCTGTAGTAGAGTTAAGTTGTTGATTGATAGAGTTATATTACTTTTGTTTTACAACATATGTCGGCTGGTATGAAATTTTTTCGGCAACGATCTTTGCAAAATCCAAGCCCATTCAGGAGTCCTCGGATTGCTTTTTTCGATCCGCTATTTTGTGCTTTTTGGTGTCACACGTACACAAAAGATTTCGTGGGACATGAGGATGATTACTTGTGGCCCAATGGGTTTAAAGATCTCTTCCAAGGAATTTAACCTACCTTTTGTGCCACTAACAACCAATGGATGAGAGACGTGGATACGCATATACGATCCCGACCCAACTTGCAACATCGATGCTACAATGATAGAGTTATGCAAGTAAGTTACTCAAATTCAGTACAGTAGAGGTATACTAAGAGTTAGTAGAGTTAAGTTAGTATAGTTTCACTAGTAGTTGCGGTAAAGTTACTTAACGTATAGTAAAGATTATATACATGTATAATGGAGTTCATTTAGCTTGTGGTATAGTTCATATAATGCATAGTAAAGTTTATTTACCTTGTGGTGGAGTTCATTTACCGTATAGTAGAGTTCATTTACTTTGTAGTAGAGTTTATCATATAGTAGACCATTTACATGCTTCTCCTTTTTTGTAGGCCATGTGTCGTGACGATTCCCAAGATGATTAAGCGTTTCTGAGCCGAGGAGATGTGTCCACACATTAGCACGGTTAAATATAAAATTTCTTGTGTTATTAAGGGCGTACCACGTAATAAACAATCAGACGACTGTGGCGTGTACGCTCTCAAGATGATCGAGTGTTTGGCCCTCAGATGCAACTTTGAAGGTCTTAATGATGAGTACATCAGCTTCTCTCGGCTGAAATACGCCATTGAATTCAGAGAAGAACCTCTAGTGGAGGAGTCAATTACTTACTCTGATCGAGGCCCGGAACAATTGTATGATAAGGGTGCCCTCATGACAGCCTCCCAAGACCTCTTGCTGGATTGATAGTTTTGTATAGTCTTAGTTTGTATAGTCTTACAGTAGTAGTTTTGCAGATTTGTATAGTCTTAGTTTGTATAGTCTTAGAGTAGTATATTTATATAGTTGTAGTTTAAACCCACATGTTTTAAAAACATGTTATCGCAAAGATGTGATCTTTTATACTCTTGAAGGACCAATATTACTTGGTTTTGGTCATTCGATAATATTTATATGAATATATAAGACATATGGCTATTATTAACAACAACAATTATTCTACCATTCGAAAGACCATACGTGAACTAACTCTACCAAACAAGAATTAACTCTATCGAAAGACCATACGTGAACTAACTCTACCGAACAAGAATTAACACTACCATAACGATGTTTACTCTACTAAATAAGGACAAAGTCTTCTACAAGAGTTAACTCTACAATTCAAGAATGAATGTTTTCACTACATGTACGGGCATTGTGACCTAGTTGCTTACATTTAGACCAAACTGCAACTTTTCTTGGATGTTTTGCAGGTTGTAAACACTTGAACTAGCTCTTTATCTTTGATTTATTTGGCCTATCTGGTTGTTGACACACATGTAGCGGATTACACACCTTCCGACGCACATCCAACATAACGAGAATTGCAGTATCCCTAGAAAAAAATACTACCAGAGTATGCGTTGTACAGGAATCGCATGCACATAAGGAATTTTTTCGACGTTATACCACTTGCAGGAACACGTCTTCTCAGTCAAATTGACCAAATATGAAGATTCAGATCATGTAACAACAACCTGGTGTTTGTCTATGTTCTACACATTGTACTGCCTAGCTTCTTTGACCCTTGTCTGTCATTTAACAAATAAAATGTCAACTCTACTACGAACGAATTAACTCCACTACAGACGGGTTAACTCTACTATTGAAGACTGAACGAACTCTATTATACAAAGATAAACTCTACTAAGGTAGTGTTAGCTCTACTACACGAGTGTTAACTCCACTACAAACGAGTTAACTCTACTACAAATGAATTAACGGTAGTGCTAACTCTACTACACGAGTGTTAACTCCACTACAAATGGGTTAACTTTACCTTTAGGAGCTTCTCAACAGATATTGTTATAATAGTATACGTGAGAGTAGCCTTTGTTTTCCTCTTCGTGAACCAACGTGTTAACATCACCCTAATTGCATTTACAAGATGCACAATGGGAAAAGTTCTTGCTTTAGCTAAGGCATTATTGATTGATTCTGCAAAATTCGACGTAGTGAAATTGTATTTGTTTTCAGGAAAGTATACTCGACTCCACACCCGCACGTTAGCTTCCATCAAGTACACATGAAACTTTGGATCTAACGCCTGAATCTGAGCAAATATAGTGTTGAACTCGTCAACCCTAAACGTAGTGGCAGCTTTCTTGAACAACTTAAAGGGCTCTCCCCCTCTAAATTTTGACAAAATGTTTTTACATACGTGGTAGGTGCAAATACCCCGAGAAGAAAGTGGGTACATATTCTTTATGGCTTTAGCAAAGGATTTATGCCTATCTGATATGATGGCAAGTTCTCTGTCATCAGGGATAACACGGTTGAGCTGACTAAAGAACTATTCCCAAGATTCGTTATTTTTGATATCAACCACAACGAAATGCATAGGAAATATGTTGAAGTTACCGTCTTGCATGGTAGCAGTTAGTAGAGTACCTTTATACTTCCCTTGGAAAAAGGTACCATCAACAACAATAACCTTTCTCATGTACGGAAAACCCCTGATACTTGCATCGAAGGCTATGTATAGAAATTTGATCTTGTCTTGCCCGTCTACTTTGAGTTTTATTAGGGTTCCGGGATTCACTCTTCTAATAGCAAACAAGTACGACAGAAGTTCTTGGAATCTAGTTTCAGAAGTTCCTGTCACTAGGGTTCGTGCTTAGCTTAGAGTAAGTGTGCCTTCCAGTACTTCAGCTGCATAAATTGTAGTTATGACGACGTTAAATCTATTATGAAGGACGTTTAACTCCACTACGAGGAAATTTAACTCTACTACAAGGACACTTAACTCTACTATTTCCACATTAAGTCTACCACGTAAAAATTAACTCCACCATATCATACCGACGTCTAACTCCACTATACAAGTTTAACTGACTACATTAACTCCACTACAAGGAAGATTAACTCTACTATTTCCACCTTAACTCCACTACGAGGAATTTAACTCTACTACAGACTAATTTAACTCCACCGTGACTAAATTAACTCCACTGCAAATACGATTAACTCTACTACTTCCACATTAACTCTACTACATAAAAATTAACTCCACCATACCGACATTTAACTCTACTACAAGGAAAATTAACTCTATTATTTCCACAAAAAGTCTACTACAATAAGATTAACTCCACCATGCCAAATTACGTTATATGAAGTTTGTACCTTTAGACCGAATATCTTGTTCATTGAATCAACAACATGTCAAGGAAGAACGAATGGCCCAATTCCACCTACCAATTCCATGTATAACTATCCTAAGACTTCAGTATATGCTTTTCGTGCACGATTTGATCTCTTTGTAACAGAACAACTATGTTTTCCCCTATACTTTCGGACAAAGAAACAACCACCGTTGTCAATAGGTAAAGCTCGCACTCTCCACTGACAGTTTGATACCCAACATTTCACATCCAACATTGTCTTCGATGAAGCCACAACATCGAAGTCAAACCTTTGTAAGACAAAAACAATCTTTAGCCTCGTCAAAAGTTCTTTTTTTCATGAGTATCGTTTCCCAACAACCAATGCTAGTGCTGACATTTCTATGTCCAAATACATAGCCTTCAAATCCAACCCCATTGCTTTCTTCGAGAGGTTTTTCTTTTCTTCTTCCTTCGATTTTCTACGAACACTGATATAATCTTCACCATTGGAGCTTGCGCCATTCATATCATTGCAATAGTCGAATCTGAATTCCGCATCTTCGTCCTCAACATGTTCAGTTTCGTATTTTACATTTTCCGGCATACGCTCATTGTTTGGTCCATCTTTACTAAACATCGGATCAACTACACCACAATTTTGACCAACTCTACTACAAGGGCCATCTCTACTAGACAAAGGATCAACTCTATTACACCAAGGGTAAACTCTACTATACGAGGCATCATAGTTCTCCCACTTACAATGAAATTTCTCATCACCGTTACCTTTTTCAGGGAAACTCGCTATAACACGAGATCTAATGGAAATCTCGACACATAGGCACATTGCTTCTTTACAAAATTGTTGCACAAACACTTGCAATTGTCTTTAGTTACTTACAAATACAGGGGAAGTATCTTGTGGTAGTGAATGAATGACTACATTTGACATGTAGCTTAATTTTACCTCATGACATTTTTGATCCAAACCAAAATCGGCATAAACCATCTCCAGAAATTCTTCGAGCCTTAAATCTTCACCAATGCCTATGATCTGACACCCGTATGACTAGTCCACCAAAAAATTCCATCGACTTTCTTTAAAACTCCAAATCCCACAAACCAAAATGATTTGATCCATAGATCCAAACGGAAAAACCAATAAACACTACAATGAAGGACCTTGAAAGAAGCAAAAGAGCTTAAAGAAAGCTACAATGGTGTCACTTATAGAGGAAGCATTTAGGTGCGTGGTAGATGAGCTAATAACTGAGAGGTAAATTCGTAATTTAAACTCTACTACGAACGTAGTCTAGGTTTTCAAAATCAACTCTACTACAAAGGTCAGTAACTCTATTAAATACTCTCTAACTCTACCACTCTATCATGCACAATTTTTTTGCACAACTCAACTCTACTACACGCACTTAAACTCTACTACGTTAGATTAGTAGACTTGATTAAAGCACGAAAATCAACTCTACTACGCATAAATTCTAACTCTACTGTACACAACTTTTAATTCATGTCAACTCTACTAAACACACTTTAACTCTACTACGTTGCACTCCGTTAGTTTAGTACAGTTGATTAAAACGCGAAAATCAATTCTACTACGCATAAATTCTAACTTTGCTATACACGACTTTTAATTCATGTCAACTCTACTAAACACATTTTAACTCTACTGTGTTGCACTCCGTTAGTGTTGTAGAGTTGATCGCTTACGTGACAAATTTTATTAATGACATTTTCGTAAATACATTCTTTCTTTACTCATTAGAAAAGGGCAAAATGGTATATATAAAATTAAAAAAAATATTATAGTAATTTTCAAACATTTACTTTATTTAAATAATTAACTCTTACTTTCATCTTAATCTAGCAAATCACCCCTAATTATAATATTCGGACCAATTCCTATTAATGGCTAGCACTTAAAACATGTTATGTACTACAACACTGTAAAGCAAATGCCATGTTAGTTAAAGCCCATGAAAGAGAAAAGGAAAGCTTCCTGACCTTCGTCGTAGTTACTTCCAGCTCGTGATGGCTTTCCTTTAAATTTCTAAGGCAATAAAGTAAAGAATTAGTGTAACACGAAAAAACAACCCTCTCTCTTGGAGAAAAAGACAAGAAGAAGCTTGTATTTTGTTCATACATATATTAACATTAATTTAGTACAGTATTCAGTCACCTCTTTAGATATACACAAATTAAGGTAAAGAAAACATAGCATAGCATTTAACGTATACTTTGAAAACAAATACAATAATAGAAGCACCTAGTCAAATTGTCCACGTCATATTGAATTGAATCGTCAAAAAAGAAGAAGAAGCTTATTCCTATAATCTCAATTACCGACACTAAATGTGTTGAAAATTACCCAACACAATTTCACCAATAAATGAGTTAAACTATATCAATCTTTTACCAAAACTTACTTTGACATTCTTATTGAGCTAGGCTGCAAAAGTTGGTGTATTTAATTTTACAACTAACACATGTCGTAAGTTTTTAATAGGTTTATCAAGGATTCAAAATATTAACTCCCTTTTTCTAGAATTGTCCAAAAACAATCATGTCAAATTTGAAAAAAAAAATGAAAAAAAAAATGAAATATTTATCCTTCTCGTAAAAAAGTAAAATAAAAATAAAAAAAGAAGTCACTGTCGAAGTCTTAAGAGATCCCTCTGCTTTATGTACATCGAGAGGCAGAGAAGGTGTTCTTGTCCAAAAGGGAGACAAATTCTTCTCGGACAATCTAATGTCTTTAGGTTACGCTGAGAAATTATCCTTCATTGAAGATGTTGGTCAAGTCGGCATGGCCGAATTCTTCGACCCATCTCATGTTCTACAATGCAAGGTTTCTGGGGCTTCTAATTTTGCCTTGTTGTTTCTTTGCCCTCCTGGGTTTTATGGGTTTACTCGATTTCCTCCAGATTCCATGTTTTTTTTTACGTTTTTGTGATTTTTTCTGGGGATTATTCGCATAGCAGCTTAGATTTTACCGTTGATCATTCGTGTGTTCTGTCGTAGTGTTTGATTTGGATCGCATGTTCATATTGTCGTGAGGTTTATGAACGAGTTAAATGTGAGTGTTTGGACTTGCATTGTGTTTGGAATTAGGTAGAACAAGCATCTTTAAGATGAGCTAAATCACAATGTGATTGATTTAAAATCAAACTTCTATAGAAAATGTGGCTGTTTTTGTGTTGAAAATACGTCTTTTGTTCCATCGTTGTTCTATCGTACAAGCCAACGTTTTGGACTGTGAGGTCTAGTTTAGGACATAGGTGCTAAATCTTTCTTTTAGCTTTGGTTTTTATATAGTCTGATTCCCTGTTGTGGTGTTTGTCTAATTTTGTTTTGGGATTGCAGATCGAAGAACTTGCTAAGATGATTCAAAAGGTGTAGATCTGTGTGTCCCCTTTCATTTTCTTCTTGGTGCTTTGTATATATTTTTCTGTTTTGTTTTGTGTTCTTATTTAAGTCTCTTCAAAAATCTGGTTTTATGTTTGCAGAGTAAGCATCTAGTAGTCTTTACAGGTGCAGGCATTTCAACCTCTTGTGGTATACCTGATTTCCGAGGTCCCAAAGGAATTTGGACGTTACAGGTGAGAGCCAAGGCTTTTAATTCTATTTTTTCTTGAGTACCTTCTCCAATGGTTTGTATCTGAATTTTTTCATTGATGGGCCTGTATTTTCCATATAACTTTCTTATTTTCAATGTATGGTTTGTCATCATCATTACTTAACAGGATTGCAATTCCTTGGATTCTTTGGCTATATATCTGTCTTTCTTTTAAAGCGTCATATCCTGATCAGTTTTCATTGGTTTCAGCGCGAGGGCAAAGATTTACCCAAAACATCTCTGCCGTTTCATCGTGCAATGCCGAGCATGACCCATATGGCTTTGGTTGAATTAGAAAGAGCTGGCATTTTAAAATTTGTCATCAGTCAGGTAATCCTCTTTTCCTTGAAGAATTACTTTCTAATGATTGTGCTTGATCATTCATAGGATCTTGTCAATGTTTACATATCTAATCTTCACTTCTATGCTGCTTCATAAATTGTCAGAATGTGGACGGCTTACATCTTCGATCTGGAATACCAAGAGAGAAGCTTTCTGAACTGCATGGAGATTCTTTTATGGAGATGTGCCCATCATGTGGAGCAGAGTAAGGCAAAAATATGTGTTTTTGCCTCTCTTTCTCTCTCACACCCACTGTGATCCCTTTTGATAGAGTGGTCATTATCTAGTCCTTAAGTTCACTTGACTATTAATTGTTACACCTTTCTTAAACATTTGAAGGTACCTGCGTGATTTCGAGGTTGAAACTGTTGGATTAAAGGAGACATCAAGAAGGTGCTCCAATGAAAAGTGTGGAGCTATACTTAGAGACACGGTCTTAGATTGGGAGGTAAAATTTTCTGTGCTGTTCTAATACCAATGCGTTGCCCTTGAATCAGAGTCCAACAATTTTACATTTTAAGAATTTTCGAAAAGGTAAACTTGAATCTCTGTGAATCTTATACTGTTTTCTTTTCATGGTAGGATGCTTTGCCTCCAAAAGAGATCGATCATGCAGAGAAGAACTGCAAAATGGCTGATCTTGTACTCTGTTTGGGTACTAGGTAATTAATGACTCATCAGAACTCTCTTGTTTGTTTCCTTAACACTTTGATCATTTAGCCAAGCAACTCCCTTAGGTGGCATAATCTTACATTTTGATTGTTTCATGCGCTTAACTACTTTATGCAGTTTGCAGATAACCCCTGCTTGCAATTTGCCTCTCAAGTGTCTCAGAGGTGGAGGCAAGATTGTGATAGTTAATCTGCAGGTTAATTATCTTTTTTGTTCATCGGCATGGGTTCTTATCCGTGTCATATACTAAAATGATAACAGTATTTAGATAATGGGTTTTCTGGACAGAAACCTCTAATTACTATAAGACTTGATACTTTTTTTGAAATGAATATGGAAGAATGTGTTTTCTGTACTGGGTAGTTTTTCAGTCGGAATAGTTGACTGATTATATTCGTCCTTGCAGAAAACTCCAAAGGACAAAAAGGCAAATGTAGTGATTCATGGTCTTGTTGATAAGGTAAGACTTAACTTTTGTTTTTTCTACATTTGTGGACAAAACCAGGGTGATGCTTAACAGATTACCTTCAGCACTGCGAGAAATTCGAGTCTTATAGATTTTATCTCTTCCTTCTGATGTGCAGGTGATTGCAGGGGTCATGGAATCTCTCAACATGCAGATTCCTCCATATGTCAGAATCGATCTTTTTCAGATACTTCTAACGCAGTCATTAAGTGGGGGTAGTTTTTCTAATACCTTTCATGGTTTTTTTTTGCAACATATATGTCTTATTCTGTAATTATGTGTGAATCTTCTTTTGATGTTAGGCTCCGTAGCTCTCACTCACATATTTTAACATTTCGGTTGCAGATCAGAGGTATATTAATTGGACCTTGCGTGTTGTAAGTGTTCATGGATTGACTTCTCAATTACCGTTCGTTGAATCTGTGGAGGTAATCTCTAGAAACTATTACACCAATGGCGAAAAACAGAATTCCTCTCTGATCCTTTATGTGCCATCCAGGTTTCTTTCTCAGATAACCAAAAGTTCAAAGAGGCAGTTCTCGATAAGCAGCCGTTTATATTGAAACGGTAAAACTAACACCTTCTTTTCTTGTCCTTCAAATTACTCTAATATATTCTCATCATCTTTCAGGAGAACAACACGAAATGAGACTTTTGACATATTCTTGACTGTTAAGTACACTGACGGTTGTGACTGTCTCCCCACTCAAATCAACATGCCATTTGAATTCAAGGTTTTATCAAGAGTAATACTATTGATAAATGCGCGCTTTGTTATCTTACTTATGAACATTATTTTTTACCTATGTAGGTGTCAACAGAAGAGCATGGAGATATAATTGACAAGGAGGCTGTGCTACAAAGCCTGAGAGAGAAAGCGGTTGAAGAATCCAATTGCGGGCAAAGCAGTGTGGTTGAGAGAAGAGTGGTTTCGGAACCGAGAAGTAAGGCTATGGTGTATGCTACTGTGACCAGTCTCAGGACTTTCCATAGTCAACAATCTCTGCTTGCTAATGGAGACCTCAAATGGAAGCTGGAAGGTTGTGGAACGTCGCGCAAACGTTCGAGAACCGGCAAACGAAAATCAAAGGCAAAGGAAGAAGAATCGAAGGCATAGAAAGAAGAGAAATCTTGCAGTGTATATAAAGAAACGATAGTCTGACAAGAATAGGTAGTATGGAAGTTTCCTCCAAAAGAAAAAAGGTAGAATGGAAATGGAAGTTAATGGCGGTTTTTGAGGGCTGAGTGAATTTTGTTTTTGTTTCACACTCGGTTCCCTACAAACAAAAGTTAACCACGAATTGAAGAAGATAATCTTGGTTCTGTATGGTTCAATATATCGGTTAAACTTTTGTAGAGCTATGATAGCAATAAGCGTAAGACGCATGCGAGAATGTTACATTTTCAAATATCTCGTTTCTTTTGTGTATTTCTTCACCTTTGTTTATACATTAATTGAATGATACAAAGTTTTGAAATACAGAGATTTCATTCAACAATATCTCTGATGTGATTACATCTGTTTCATGATGATTTTTATGGTTGTGACAATCTCATGAAGTAGTTTCTCTCTGGTTTTTGTCATGTACGCTCAATGTAAAGTTGATGCTCTCTGATATAATTTATTACACCATCTTCACTCAAGTATTTAACCGATAGTCCTCGCGAAATGCATTCCCTGAAAAAGCATACGAATGAGCAAGAGAAGACAATTTTTAAGTGTAAATAAAACGTTCTTGAGGAAGAGAGACCTCACACTACCTTAATCTACTCGAACTAATCTGATTGGGAACAAGATTGTTGACAAGTTTGATGTTATCCTACAAAAAAAACCGTATTAGACCGACTTGACTAATTCATACACAGGAATTGAACCAAAAGGGAAAGAAAGACTCAGTAATACTTACACGGTTTTCGTTTAAAATTTTGTCACCAGAGATCATATTTTCAACATCTTGGCCTTCTCTACGGATGCACAGAATGCCATAGTCTTTACAAATTGTTCTTACCTTTAAAATCCCAAGATTAAAAAAGGAGCATAACTGTGAGTATCAATAAAACAAAACTCACTTTATATAAAAATGCAGCCTTGGTTTACCTGTTCGGGGTACCAAACACCGGGAGTGCAGAAAGATTGCAGTAAATCCGAGCCACATAGTAGCATGACTTTGAGAGATTCTAGCAGTAGAAACCACATTTTCCAACAACATTGAGAAACCAATAATCAACCAAAACTATGAGTAAAAAGATTCTAAAGGACACATAGGACTTATCGGCAGTTATCTTACCCTCAGGTATACGTTTATTTACTGTTAAGAAAGTATTGACCCTTGATAGAACCGTCAAAGTTCGTTGGTAGCTGCTTTGAGATGCCTGCAGAAACAACTTGGACAGTTCTGTAAACAGCGCTTTGTTCTACTGAAGAGAACTTATTAAAAGCTTTTCAAGGAGTAAGAAAGTACCTCCCACGGATCAACCATTACAAAGTCAGAACTTTGACAGGCTAGATAACACATCGCTAAGCGATGAACTGCAGATAAAAGGCCCTATACAAAAATCTCAAGATTTTATCATTTCTAAAGACTATAGACACAGAAGAACTTTGGGAGCTTAAAAGAAAATGGAGCTCTTAGTTTTCATCATACGCAATATTTCTATTAGAGTTGGGTTAGGAAACAAGGATCATTATTGAAAAAATTTATGATTCTCAAATGCCAAAATAGTTATACCTTCTTCTTGTATGCATCATTTACAGGAGACATATAGCCTCCAAGAACATGAAATCCCTCTGAACGTAATGCATCTCTCGCCATCTCTAAAGACGATAAACATATACATTTGAACAAACTGTTGCAGCATCAACGGTAAATTATTTTGGTTTGACTCAAATAATCAAGAAACCTCTAGCTTATGCTGTTTCTTACTGTCATATCTTGGTTTCATAAACCCAAAAATACAAAGCTAACACATCTCGGATACTTCAACGTTGTTTCACTGAATAGGTAATCAATAAGGCATGAATCTAAACTTCTTTAGACTGTAAACAGTATTGGATTTCCCATAGAAACGAGTCAAACACTGATCACGATGCCTCAAATTGTAATAGTTTTTTGCATTGATCGTATCTGATACGTCATTGATAAACATAGTAACATTGAACTTTGTAAAAGATAAGGTAAAAACTAACCAAACATGCGTAAATGCATAAAAGTTGGAGGATTGAAACTGCCAGTTGCCACAAGCACTACACAAGTTTTGTCCCTGATTCAGAAAAGAAAGTCAACACCCAGAAATTTGACACTGAGTCTTGTGAGAGTCTCATCATCTTAAGTAACCAAGCATATTAAAAATATACAAAATCGGGAATTTTTTCATTGAGAAAATATCACGGAAAAAAAAAATCAAAATCGAGACAAAGCTCTAAAATTTACTCATAATTTGATGGAAAAGATAATTTTTCTTCTGGTAAGGGGACATCCATTGGAATTTGAAGATCGAATCTGAGTCTCTAACGATCACTCCGGCGAACGATCAGGGAGAGAAGAAGAAGACGACCGCGAAAGAGTAACTCATAAACTGAAAAACGGGATCGTATTAAGGACATGAAGCGTGATCATTACGACGCCGTATTATAATGGTTTTGATTTTTTTTTCCTTTTCTTTTTTTTTAACGTTAAGAAAATTGTTTCTAAGGGAAAACGAAAGCGAAAATGAAAATTTTATCCCCAAACATTTGAAATTCAAATCCCCGCTAATAGTCTCTTTCTCTCAATCTCGAGAGTAGGTCGTAGGCTATGTTTCCCGGCATGGAGAATACGAGGGAGACGGCGAATGGGAAGATGGAGAATCTTTTCATGGAGGTTTTTGATAGGAAGAGGCGAATCGTCGACCTAATCAGGCAACGCGTAGATCTCTATGACCAACATTTAGCTTCCAAGTGTCTATTGGCCGGAGTATCTCCTCCGACGTGGCTCTGGTCTCCATCTCTACCTTCCCAGACTTCCGGTAGTTGTTCAATCTAACATAATGGTCAATTTCTTGTTAATTCTGGAAGCATTCTCCGTGATGGTAAATGTAGATTTGTTTGGCTAATTGGAGTAAATTAGGAGCAGTCTTTACTTTTACGGATCAATATTCTTCGATTAATTATATTCGTCACTGCATTTAGTGGGTATTGAGGCTATTAAGTTGTTTGATAGTTAAATGGGAAACGGATTAAAAGTTTATAAAGCGTTTTAGCATATCTTGATGTCGAATTACTGTGATAAGACGGATTGAAAGATCAGAAATGGTGTTAGGGTTGATAATTTGATGTTGAATTTGCTGTGATAGGTTTAGGCGCTCGTGCTGAATATTTATCAAAGTGTAGAGCTGTTTAAGTTTGCAGAA
Organism: Lepidium sativum; assembly: GCA_023374145.1. Classification (NCBI taxonomy): domain Eukaryota; kingdom Viridiplantae; phylum Streptophyta; class Magnoliopsida; order Brassicales; family Brassicaceae; genus Lepidium; species Lepidium sativum. The sequence continues at coordinate 4,520 of JAKUCM010004500.1, read as the reverse complement.
CCTATTTTCAGAATTATTTCCTCATTTCTTTCATGGGAATGAGTAATAGCTAGCTTGTAAACTATCGACTTAAGTTTCTATTAAGATAGTATCATAGTATGCATACACAGTTGGATATCTGTTTTAGTTTCAGTTGATGAGAAGAGTTTCTTTTCATGATTTTTATTTTGATGTTTGTTTGTCTGCATACAGAGTTGAATAAGGAGGACATTATCTCAAAACTCCTTCTTCCTCCATCGAGACTTTCCAACATTTGCCCTAGCAGTCGTTCCGTTTTATATCAACAGCCTGTCAGGTTTTCAGCAGACAATGTAGTAAGACAAGACCTGACATCTCTAGTAAACAACCCTTTAGAAGAGCTATTGCGTGAAGAAGATGAAGACCAACAACTCAACCTTCCACACAACTTAGTCAGAGGCGTTTCAAATCATTTTTGCGAGCTAGATGCTAATATTGCATCTCCTAGAGTTGTCCATGAGAAAGAGAAACTGCCACAAAGTGTCTCACATGGTTACAGAGAGAACCCAAGCCATCCGTCTCCGGAACACTATGAAAACAAGAGAGTTGAAAGTAGTCTTAATGCTACATCATCTGGACGGAGCCAAGGGAAAATGGTTCCCAAAAGTGTCTCACCTGCTGGTTCTGAACGGAAACCATCAACTCCTGGATATCTTCAAGATGAATCTGAACCAAATACTTGCCTTGACCCAGGATTATCACTTGCTAAGATACAGAGATCAAAGTCACGTCAAAAAGCTTTGGAGCTACGTAGTAGTGCCAAAGCTTCGAAAAGCCATTCCAACAGTAGAATTGAGCTCAAACCTTCTCCCGGGTGGAAATACAGGCCCCTGGGAAGTTACTTCTTTGAGGTGTGACAGTATTAATGAGATAAAGATAATTAAGCATGATGAGAATGATGAAGAGTGTCGAAATGAAGTACAGAAGAGTACTTTCTCAAGGTCAAGGAAAGGATCAGTGTAAAATTCGTTCAACTACAGGGTCTGCTTACGCCACATCACAAAGTGGATTGGGTGCAAATGTCTTCCATTAAGGATGATCCTGCTTCTATATCAAGATCTCTACATGAGTCTGGTCATGTTAGTGGAAATTGATACATTACCGCCTATTGAGACAATTGATGAAGTCTCTGTCAACGAAGATGAGCAAGTAGATGAGCCTTCATTTAGAAGTTTTCAATGAAACAGCTTATTTCGATGGAGGTACACGATCTGAAAGCTTGGGTCAGGATAGCTTGAAGAGGAAAAGGAAACATCAAAAGCCAAACAACTCTCTTCCTGGTGGACTTTTTGTTGAGAAATTTGAATCCCTCTCACGGGGCAGATAATGAAGTAGAACTACCTCAGGTACTACCTATGGACTAATGACATCTCTATGGGGGGAAGATGCTGAAACGAGCATCTTGAAGTCTGAAATCATTGCAGGATCTGGAAGTAATGCTCAAGGAGATAGATCCCAAGACCGAGCATTCAGGCTCTATTAAGTCCTCTTCAATTGACGTGAAGCCAAGAAATTTAGTTTCATTACTTCAAGGTGGCAATGTAAAGGAGTTAGTGAATCCCTCTACCTGTTAATGCTGAAGGTTTAGTAGTTGAAAATATACCCATCAACGACCAAATACAAGACAAGGGGTGAATGTGCTGATACAAAACACATGTTCAAGTGCTGAAAGGGAAAGCCAAACTAGTATCTCCTTAGATGAGACCACATGTGTTGGTCCAATCTATGACTCTATATTCAAGACCGAGCTTTTAGGCTTTGCTGAGTCCTCTTCGGTTGATCTGCAGACAAGTTGCTCAATAGTCCAACCAGATGAGGAAAGGTGTATCGGTTGAAGCTTGTTACTGTTACTGGTGAAGCATTATCAGTTGAGGGTAGATAATGGTGAATCAATTAAAATTAGCAGTACTTCAAAGTCTAGGAGTCTAAGCCAAATGATGGTAGTTGAGCCGGGTGCTGGTTGAATCTGTACTTCAGGAAAGCGATTACTCCTGAAAACTTGATTGACCATTCTAAAAGGTGTAATATTGGTTCTGGGTCCATGGAAGTGTACCCACGGAGTTCATCGACCAAAGTGCATAGTAAGCAATGGCATAATAGAACCAGTAGGCCAAATGTATTTAAGGCATTTCTATTGGCTCTGATCATAAAGTGGCTGACATCCAGCTTTGAAGTTAGAGCAGGAAATTCATTGCTAAGATCCCCTGATCTCCCTGTTTTTGTGAAGCCTGAATCATCCCTTTTAGATGATAATGAAGCACGCAATATTGCTGAGGGTTCCAGTAAATAGTCGAGAAAAATCTACAAAGGCGAAGGTTCCCACACCTGCATCCGCCACAAGGGTGTTTGATGTCCCATCTCTCACTGATTCTGAAGTAAATATCTTGGCAGACAATGAAATGAATGACATTGAGGATCATGATGGCTTAAAGATGGAAATAATACCAGAACATATTGATGCACTGACAAATACATACACTGGTCATATTGATGCACTGACAAAGATACCTCAACATGGCGAATCATCTGACAGAGGTGTTTCCCCAGTTAATAGAGGTACAACATGTACAGAAACAGGTAAATCGCATGATCCAGAGAGCTCTATACGGGATTTTTTCTGCTTGAGGTCCTCCATGGGAGGTTCCCAGGATAAGCGGAGAAGAACCCTGGAAAAACCAACTAGCAGAGAGCTTTTATCAAGCCCAGAGGTGAGTATTCTTTCCCTATGTCAATATCTGAGAGTACTGAACCACTCCCTTCCTTCCAAATGTAAGTAAGATGCTTTTTGATCATGGGCTTTTATATGTGGCAGGAAGACATTCTTGATTCAGATTATAGGGAAACAGTACATCATAGGGAGGAAGACTCATGGAATAACCTCGACAACTATGACGCTGAGTTACAGAAGGTGATCTGGATCTGTATCTTCAGATCACTATGGTGTTGAGTTACAAAAAAATGATTGGATCTGCATTTGAGGAGGTGTGTGCATTATTCCTCTTTCTTTTTTAGTTTACGTCTTAAAAATAGTATTCTATGTTTAATTTTTACCGCTCAACTTTTAGAAAAAAAAGAAAAGAAGATATCTTCACTCCATTCTCGAGAGGGAAATAGCCAGATATATTTCAGGAAAAAAGTTATACTATTGTATTTAAGTAATGAATAAATTTCATTCTAGGCATAAGTTTTGTGTATTAAGCATCACCTAAGTTTATACATGTTATACAGCTCCATACTTATTATCGGCCAAAAACCTGAAATCCTATCAAGTCTCAGATTAATAGTACTCTTCTCTGTATGTCTTTGTTTCTATGACTACTACTGATTGTCTCTCAAGAGATTAAACTGCAGTACAGCTCAAGCTCTTAGTTCCATAATATATTCCCTAAAATGGATGTTTGCAGAGTTACTTATTCAAGGAAGCTGGATTGATGAGTCCTGCTTCACTATCCTACAGACCAGAACAGCGAAGTGTACAGAGGAGTCAAAATTCCCTAGTTCATGGAATTGGATCAGAAAACATTAACTTTGTGCCATATGCGAAAGAACCTCTCATCCACTAGCTAGCTGCATTGTCCGCAATTCAGATGGTTCTCCTTGTTTGCCACCCATAGGTTCGATAAGCTCAGACAATGGAAGTCCACCTTTTTTGGAGGGATTTATAATCCAAACCGATGATGAAAATCATAGTGATTCCAAAAACAATATAAAGGCATGACAGCTTCCAACTTCCAAGAACTACAGCAGAAAGTGCAGCTATGATAGAGCAGATTTGCAAGTCTGCTTGCATGATCACTCCGTCATTACATCTGGCTAAAACATTTAAATTCGATGAAAAACTGGACTTGAATCAGTCTGTTTCAGATGAGCTATTTGATGGCATGTTTTTTAGTCAGACTCACGAGGGTAGCTCTGTCTTTGATAACCTAGGGATTAACCATGATTATACCGGAAGATCGCACACTAACTCTCTGCCTCTTTCAGTTGCTGGTTCATCTGCTGAGGCTAGAAATCCTTGCACGTCCACAACTGAGAAGTTGTGGTATACAAGTTTGCAAAAGTCTTCCGGTTCAGAGAAGCGAAGCAGTCAGACGCCAGACCTACCTTGCATTAACGAAGAAATTGAGAACGTAGAAGAGGAGGCTGAGAACATATTCATGAACACTCCAAAGTCAGTGAAGTCAGAGAAGCGAGGAAGTTTAGCTCTGGACCTTCCTTGCATAACTGAAGAGAATGAAAACATAGATGAGATATCTGAAGCCGTAAATGAAGCATCTGGTTCTGGAAGGGAGAATGTCACTGCTGAAAGGAAACCTCTTGGCGATATTAATGAAGACCCTATAAAATTTCTTCCATCTATTTCCGAAGCCAAGATTCCTGTTGATAGACAGAGTCTAGATTCTGTCAGTACTGCATTCAGCTTTTCCGCTAAGTGCAACAGTGTCAAAAGTAAAGTGGAAAACAGAATAACCGAAAATTCACAGGAAAAGGTAAAGAGAACC
>JAKUCM010004499.1:0-41414 GCA_023374145.1 Lepidium sativum | reverse complement strand
GAGAATGAGCTTTATGAGTGGCCAATCAACCCTTCTTTCATCACCATCTACTTTGCCTCACCAAGTCCAAAAACTACTCTGCAGTCATGGCACTCACGATGAGGCCACCCATCAATCACTATTTTACAATCTCTTGTTTCTAAATTTTCTCTACCAATTTCCAGTTCTTTTCCAAAAGACTTTTCATGTTCCAATTGTCTTATGAATAAAAGTCATAAACATTCTTTTTCTCATAATAAAATCACCTCTACTAAACCTCTCCAACACATTTACTCTGATGTTTGAACATCGTCACAAATTTATGTTGATTCCTACAAATATTATCTTATTTTTGTGGATTTTTATACTTGTTATACATAGTTTTACCCTCTCAAAAAAAAATCTCAAGTCCATGACACCTTTCTAGCCTTTAAACCACTTGTTGAAATCCGATTCAAAGCAAAAACTGGGACCTTATTCTTAGAAAAGAGAGGAGAATATATTGCACTATGAAGATATCTAGCAACACATGGTGTTCAACAACGAAGTTCTCCACCACACACTCCAGAGCACAATAGCATCTCAGAAAGAAAGCATAGACACATAGTTGAGACTGGACTCACCTTACTAAGTGAAGCATCTGTATCCATGAAGTATTGGTCGTATGCATTCTCCATCGCAGTGTATTTGATTAACAGAATGCCCACATCTGTTCTTCAACATGAATCGACCTATTTCAAGCTCTTTCAGGCGCAGCCAAACTATCTCAAGCTCAAAGTGTTTGGATGTCTTTGCTTTCCATGGCTCAGACCTTATACAAATAACAAGTTGGAATGTCGATCTGTGCAGTGTGCATTCATGGGTTATTCGTTAACTCATAGTGCTTACTTGTGTTTGAAGCCTCAAACTGGACACATATACACATCCCGCCATGTCCATTTCGTCGAAACAACCTTTCCCTTTAAAACATAGTCCTCAAATCTTGTTATAGACCCAAAATCACACATGACAAAACCTCAAACACTTCCCAAATCACCCACATCCCTTTCCGGTCATCTCAATCACTCATAACTAATACGACATCGTTTCGACCTGAAACTATTGTTGCAGATATTCGGATTGCCCCACAAAGGAATTTAGGCCCATCAGTGCTAGAAAGCCCAACATCAGAAGAAGTCAATTTGGGCCCCTTCTCACACCAAGAAGACATTCACGAAACGCGAACTAAATCAGAGTGTTCAATCCCCGTCGAATCAAATCCACCATAGATAATTGCGCCAGAACATGCTCTCTCGCAACTAGACACCAACGCGCATCCTATGCGTACGAGACCCAAAAATAAGATCACAAAACCACTTCATAAGCTCAATCTGCTGGAGGACACCAAACCTTCTTCACTAATTGAACCAACAACGATTACACAGGCACTTGCAGAAGAAAATTGGAGACGAGTTGTTACAGATGAGTTCAATGCAATTGTGAAGAATGATAATTTTGAGCTGGTTCCTCCATCGCCGGATCAAAATGTCATCCAACAAAATGGATTTTTACCCTGAAGTACAATCCAAATGGTAAGGTGATGAAGTACAATCCAAATGGTAAAGTTGATCGTCTTAAAACCAGGTTAGTTGCACGTGGTTTTCATCAAGAGTTTGGGTTGGACTATTCTGAATCTTTTAGTACAGTGGTGAAGTCAACTACTATTCGAGTGGTACTTGAAGTGGCTGTTTCAAAGAATTGGACAGTGAAGCAAATTGATGTGAATAATGGTTTTACAAGGCACTTTGACGGATGAGCTTTATGTGACACAACCCTCATGTTTTATTGACAGAGATCGTCCCAATCATGTGTGTCGTCTTAAGAAAGCCTCGTATGGATTAAAAAAAGCACCGCACACTCGGTATAAGGAGTTAAGATCATTTTTACTTCAATCACGCTTCATTAATTTCATTGTCGAGGTATCAGTCTTTATATACAACAAAAATGGTTTGCTACTCTATGTTCTGATGTATTTTGATGATATCATCATCACAGGGAATCAAACAGCAGCAGCTGATAACTTCATTCATCACTTGGCAGACAGGTTCTCTTAACGATTTGGGAGATTTTACTTTACTTCCTTGGCATTGTGGTTACACGATCACATAAAAGTATGCATTTGATGCAACGTAAAAATATGTGATTGACTGACTGAAGAAAACAAAAATGTTGGGAGCTCAGCCTGTCAGTACACCAATGGCACCACACCCACGTCTCACGTTGCATGGCACAAAACTCATAGATCCACGCGAATACATAGAGCTGATTGGTAGTCTGCAATACTTGGCTTTTACACCTGATATCAGCTATGCAATAAACAAGTTGTACCAATTTATGCATGCTCCAATAAATGATCATATGCAGGCGGTAAAGGGAGTGCTTCGATACCTTGTTGGTGCCCTCACACATGGTATTTTTATTCGAGTTAATTCACCAATCTCTCTTCATGCATTTTCAGATGCAGAATGGGCTGGGAATATGGATGATTTTGTATCCACAAATGCATATATTCTTTACTTTGGCAGCACTCCTATCTCATGGTCCTCAAAGAAACATAAGGGTATTGCAAGGTCCTCTACCAATGCTGAGTACAGAGTTGTGGCTAACATAACAGCAGAGGTTCGATGGGTTTGTTCATTGCTATTAGAACTTCATGTCAACCTCCCAACACAATCGGTGATCTATTGTAATAATGTTGGTGCTACATACCTTTGTGCAAACTCAGTCTTCCACTCAAGGATAAAGCACATAGCTTTGGATTACCACTTTGTTAGAGACAACATCAGATCCAATGCCTTACATGTTACTCATATATCTATCAAAGATCAACTTGTTGATGCTCTTACCAAGCCTCTGCCAAGACCAAGATTCTTAGAGCTTAACAACAAGATCGGAGTTACTCAAATCCCTCCATATTGAGGGGGTGTATAGGACTAATAAAGGAAAAGATAATTATGTAATCATATACTAAAACCTAGATGTACAGACTTATGTATAAATACTCGTTATTATCAATAATACAAACTATTCAACCTCCTTTTCTATACTTACTTGTTGTCATAACACTTTGGCAGAGTTCGAAAATCTGCTCAACAACCTTCATGACCTTTGAGTGTGATGGAGATGAAGTTGAAGCCTTAGTTAGACGCTTGGAGGAGCTCTTTGTTGTCGAAACAACAGGAGGATCCACAGTAACATGGTGTTCTGCATACATAAGACTGTAAATCATTGCTGAGTGAAGAAGATAGTTCCATTTTCAAAGAGTGATGCATGATGTGATAAACATGATTCGGCCAAAATTGAATTTGAGTTTGTTCTGATGCATAAGAACAACCCGTTTGTGTCGAACATAACTGTCATTCATCGTTGGATACCAGTTCTTACAGCAGAACTTATACAACTCCTTCTGATCAACAGAGGAATCTTCGGATGGTGTCATGTCTTTGAACTTAGTTTTCATGTCGTCATAAATTATCATAGCCAAAACATTTTATGGAACATTTTGCCAACATATATTTTTCTTCTCTTTCACGGACATTAGCTAAACCAGAAAACTCATTTATCTTCTTCACTGAAAAGTCATACATATGTCCCCTACCAAAAGCATTGACAATAGTTGTCTCTACTTTAACAGGAGGTAAGATTTCCCAAAATTAAATCACCAGAGAAGGATGTGAGATTTTGAGTAATAAGATTGGAGAGATTTGGGAAAGATTCAAGAGTTCTGGTGAAGAAAATTGAGAGATGGAGGAAGAGATTTTCGAGAGAGATGGAGAGAAATAAGATTACGAAGAAGATTTTCTTTCTCTCTTGCTTGATTTTTACATAAGGTTTCACATCCTATTTATAATACAATCTAATGCTTTTATGTAATAAGGTAAGTTAGACATGCTATATATTTGTGTAAGACCTAAAGTTATATATTTCTACAAATAGTAATTAAACTTTTATGAAAGCAATGGGGTATCCTTTCCACTCTAAGCCTCAACGGCTCCTTCCTTCTCCCTAGGAGCCAACAGCTCTTTCTTCTGATGTCTCAAGGGAGACATGTGACCTTGACTCCCTCCTTGAGTCTCCAACTCCAACGGTTGCAAGAAGAAGACACACTAAGACTTGATTGCTTCTCACTCAAGTCTTAGGTTTTATACTTACCCTCAAGCTTAATTCCATAATGTGAACCATTAGGAGTAAGCTTGAAAGTTGTGACTCCCCACCTCATTAAAAACCTTATTGGAAAACCCAATGTGACAAAACCAATAGAGTGAAAAAGAGTATGTTTCATAGTCACGGTTTGGTTATTGCAACCAATCCAAGTTTCGAGCATATAAACTCACATACCTTTATGCTTGCGGCCTTAGTGTAGTTGATCCGAGCTTCTTGTGTAGCAAGGCAAGATCACACCTTGTTCCATCTTTTCCCTAACGTTATGACAATCCACTTTGATGTGTTTAGTCCTCTCATGAAATACCAGATTTTATGCAATGTGAATGGCGGCTTGGTTATCACAATGCATTGTGATTGGGTCTTGTGACTCAACTCCCAAATCCTTAAGCAATGCCTTTAACCATATGAGTTCATCCGTGAGTTTTCTTATTGCTCTATATTTGGCTTCCACACTTGAGCATGACACCAACTTTTGCTTCTTGCTTTTCCAAGTCACTAAATTGCCTCCAAGGAACGTGCAATACCCGGTGGTAGATTTTCGATCTTGTTTATCTCCAGTCCAATCTGCATCACAATATCCTATAAGTGTTGTATCCTCGTTCCTTCCCATCCAAATGCCATAGTCGGATGTGCCTTTGAGGTATCGGAGAATTCGATCAACCATATTCCAATGACGTTGTATTGGAGCTTGCATATGTTGGTTTACTTGGTTAACCGCAAAGAATATGTCCGGTCTTGTAAAGGTGAGATAGATAAGTTTCCCAACCATTTTCCGATATTTGTGATACTTATTTGAAAAGTTCATCCTCATCTTGCTCCCCCTTGCACGTTGCTTTGTAGGCATCTTCAAGAGGAGTGGAAACCTTTCGTGCACCTATATCACACTCATTCAAAAGATCAAGTGTATATTTCTTTTGTGAGAGATAAAGACCTTCTGGAGATCTAGATACCTCAATCTCAAGGAAATATTTCATCTCTCTGAAGTCCTTAATATCAAAAACGGAATGGAGATGAGATTTAATAACTTTGATACCGATGATGTTGTTTCTCGTGATGATGATATCATCCACATACACAAGGATGATATCATCCACATCCACATACACCATCCGTACCTTTTTGTGTGAAGAGTGTGTGATCGGCCTCGGACTTTTTGAAGCCATGAGCATGCAATGTATGGCTCAATTTGTGGTACCAAATTCTTGGTGATTGCTTGAGTCCATAGATAGCCTTCCTTAAGCGTAAAACATTATCGGAGTGGACAATATGTTCCAAACCGGGAGGAGGATGCATATCGACCTCATCATCAAGTTTTCCTTGAAAGAATGCATTCTTGACATCCATTTGCCACAAAGTCTAATTAAAGTTAATTGCAAGGGATAACACAACACGTACCGTATGAATTTTAGCAACCGGAGCAAATGTGTCATGATAATCAATGTCGTGTGTTTGAGTAGATCCACGGGCAACTAAGCGAGATTTGTGACGATCGATGGAGCCATCACTATGGTACCTGATTGTAAAGATCCATCTTTATGAAACCGCCTTCTTGCTAAGAGGGAACTCAGATTCATCCCAAGTGTGATTGCGAACCATTGCATCATGTTCGTTTTGTATCGAGTCTGACCATACTTTGTGTTGTTTGGCCTCTTCATAGGTGTTAGGGACAAAGTTAGTTGCTAGTTTGGTCAAGAAGGCTTGATGCTCGATGGGAAGCTTGGCAAGTTTTCAGATGACATGTTGTGGGTGGTCTTCAGCGATGTTGTTGAAATAAACATGTGAGTTGAGCCGAACGGAAAGCGTACGGGTCTGGGTGCTGCGTTTAGGGCCATGTGAAGGCGTTGGTTGGCCTTCAATGTGGTTGGGCACAAAATTGAGACCCGACAGATCGGTAAAGAATTCCCCGGACGGCTCAATTCAGGTCACGACATGTGGTTTGGATGTAGGCATCAGACTGGGCGCGTCCTCCGTTCGGGGAGTCGGACCGGGCGCGTCCATCGTTTGGAGCGTAATATGTGTCTCGGACAGGGCCGTCGGACTGGGCGCATCCTCCATTCGGGGCGTGTCGTGTGTCTCGGACATACCCTGTGGGTCGGGCGCATCTTCTCTGCGGAGGGTGCCCTCCCTGCGGGGCGCGCCCTCCCTACTAGGTCCAATTTTGAATTTTTCTAGAATTCCTTGGAGACACTTGGCTCTATATCCATAACATTATGGGTTATGTCTTGGATGGCCTCCCACTCTTGTTTCTCATAAAATCTGGTGTCTTCCATGAACCATACATCCCTTGAAACCACAACCCTCCTTGTATCCGGTATATAGCATTTATAGCCTTTTTGATTGATTGAGTAGCCTATAAACATTTCATTGATGCTCTTAGCCTCTAGCTTAACTTAGTGGTTAACTTAGAACACACTTTGTAGTTTATAACAAAAAACACAAGATAATAACATGTTAACTTTACAAACCTCCTCCATTTCAAGCAGCTCTTGTACATGCTTTATAGGAAATTCAAGATACTTATCTAGTGTATCAGAAACTTGTTGTCGTCTTCCATAACTTTTTTGTATTGGTGTAAGACAAACAATATCTTTAGGGAAACTGCATTGTAACCGCACAAGGTATCACAAAATGAACCATGAGAGTAAATGGGTTGAAGAGCTATATAAGATAAGACTTTACATATCGATGAATGACTTAATTTCAGCAACTGTCTGATGTGTGCATACAATTGAAGCATCAAAAGAATTACAAATGCTTATGGTGTCTAATACATCATGTTAAAATAGATTAAATTTTAGATATACATTTACTAAAAATATGATAATGCATGTACTTTATAGATGATAAGACAAAGTAATTATTTAACATACCTATCCACACATTAATCTTTCCAAACATTATCAAGCAGTCACATTTTCATTACCAGGGTTAAGGTAAGCATTGTGAATATGCTCAACATAAGAACCCCAAAGTGTGCAATTGATAATCTTCTCCCTACACAAGCAATACAAACAAAAGAAAAATTAGTTTGATGATACAACAAAAATTTCTATTATCCAGATAATATGTTACTCACATATTGTTTTTCAGTTCCAAAATCAATCTTAGGAGTTCGTTTCCCACGAACATCGATAAGCTCCATGTCAAAAATCCTGTAAACCTGACCAACAACATCTGCATATAAACAGTTTCCAGTTGTTGTAATGAGTGATTTAAAGAACTATAAATTACACACAAGCAACAAAATAACTTACTGAGTAACACTTTCGTTGTAGTCTTCTGATCAAGAACATATTCAAAAGTTGCAAGACGAATAAACGAATCATCTGTCACATATGTCTCATTACTGAGTAACACTTTCGTTGTAGTCTTCTGATCAAGAACATATTCAAAAGTTAAAGGAGCCAACGGCTCTTTCTTCATATGTCTCAAGGGAGACATGTGATCTTGACTCCCTTCTTGAGTCTCCAACTCCAACGGTCAGAAGAAGAAGACACTCTACGACTTGATTTCTTCTCACTCAAGTCTTAGGTTTAATAAAGGGTCAATGATTCATAGCCAAATGGTGAAAATAAATAAAGAATTTGAGAAGATAAAGGAGACATCGGCGTCGCTGCAGCAACTGGGGATAAGGAGAGTCCTTAGCGAGATTAAGAGGCGTCAATGTTCACAATCTCCACTTGGTTTAGGGTCCGAGCGATCTATTTTTGTTGGGAATTGACCCTCCATGTTTGACTTTGTAATTCAGAGAGATTGATTAGATAAAAAAATATCAAGAGGCGTCAACGTTCACGTTCTCCACTTTGTTGTATATGTTTTCTCGATGTAAAAACTCTTTGGTCTAAATTAATATGATTTTGATAAACCTTTTTGTCAAGAACCTCGAAGAAGTGAAAAGGTTTTTTTTTATCTTTCTTATTCACGACAGAACCTTATATACTCTTGAGTATATGAATCAATAACTTAAACTAATGTACAAACACATTACGAAATACATAAGATAGAATAATATCCCCCCCCCCCTAAATGTGGAGTGTGGGAATTACAAACACCCAACTTGCTTGAAAATCTTCAAACTCTCGTTTACCAAGAGCTTTGGTCATGACGTCAGCGAGTTGTGACTTTGTCGAGACATGTCTGGTTGTGATTGTACCTCTGACAATTTAATTTTGTATGAAATGGCACTCAAACTTAAGTGTTTTGTGCGTTCGTGGAAAACAGGATTTTTGGCTAGTTGTATAGCGAAGAGGCTGTCGGAATTGAGGTGAACTGGTGCAGAACAATCGATGCCTAGTGCGGGAAGCAACTGTATTATCCACAAAATTTCACTTACAGTGTCAGCCATGGCGTGGTACTCGGCTTCAGCTGATGAGCGAGAGACCTTGTCATGTTTCTTTGTTTTCCATGAGATAGGGGAGTCACAAGAGTAATAAAACCAACTTGTAAGTGGACAGTCTGCCGAATTGGTATCACACCAGGCCGTGAGCAGTAATGGTGTGTTGGCTTTAAGTTAGGTACCTTGTCCGGACTGTTTTTCAAATAATGTACAACCCTTAAAGCAGCCTCCCAATGATCAGATTTTGGTTGATGCATAAACTGCGACAAGATTTGGATGATATAAGACAATTCAGGCCTTGTCGTGCTCAAATATATCAAGTGGCCGACAAGTCAACGATAACGAGTTGGATTAGCGAGCGAATCACCTTTGGCAAGAGCGAGTTTGTGATTCTGCTCCATAGGAAAGACACGGGTTTTACACCTAGTTGTTTCATATATGATATCTAAGGTGTACTTTCTTTGACATAACTTTCATGTGAAAACAATGACTGGGATATTGTTTGAATTCGGCAATAACTTTTGGAGAAGAACCTGTGACAATCAGATCATCAAAATATACTAGAACATGTATTTGAATGTCGCCCTTTGTCAAGTATGAACAAGGACTGGTTACTGACATTGTGGCTGAAACCGTAGTCTTGTAAGGCTGCAGCAACCTTGGCGTACCCGCATCGTGGAGCCTGTTTTAAACCATACAAGGACTTATGTAGACGACACACCTTATTTTTGTCTTTAGTGCGGAATCCCGGAGGGAGTTGCATGTAAGATTCTTAATCGAGATCTTCATAGAGTAAAGCATTGTGTACGTCCATCTGATATACTTCCCAATCACGATTGACCACTTGTTGAAGAAACGCACGAACCGTGACCAGTTTTGCAACTAGTGCCAACATTTCGGTGTAATTTATTCCCTCTGTTTGATGATTTCCAAGCACCACCAGTCTGGCTTTGTGCCTTTCTATTCTTCCATCATCTCTAAATTTGAGGAAAAAGACCCCACTTAAATCCTAGTGGTGTTTTTCCTTGAGGTAAGTCCACAACCGTGAATGTGCCTAGATCTCATATTTTACTGCACAACGCCAGTTTTCGTATGGTGTTTTACCTTTAAGAAGAGATGTTGGTGTTCTGTTGATGAGATACCCTGCAGCAAGAGCATAATAACCCCAAAATTTGATCGGTAAATAAGCTTGAAAACGTAAGGCACGAGCAACATTAAGAATGTGCCAGTGTTTCCACTCCACATGACCATTCTGTTGTGGTGTCCCGACACAAGAAGCTTCATGGATGATTCTGTTTTCTGCAAAGAAGTTCGTTAGACAAGTAAATTCTGATCCATTATCGCTGCAGATTGTTTTAACTGATGTGTTGAATTGTCGTTCAACAAATTTCAAAAGAATCGAAGATACTTAGGTGCATCTGTCTTGGACGGTACGAGATATATCCACACTTCTCGAGAGTGATCGTCAAGTATTGTAAGAAAATAGCGAGACCCGCAGATTATGGACGTACAATAAGGACCCCATAAGTCAACATGAATCAATTCGAAATTAGAACTTATTTTCTTGGAACTTAAGAGGAAACGGTTCTCTTATTTGTTTTGCACACATGCAAATATCACAAGTACTAAAATTGAAATCATTATTTGAAAAATCCAAAAATTGCAACATCTTCATAATTTTAGTGGAGGGATGTCCCAATCTGCAATACCAAACATCAGACGTTGGTGATGCGGTCTTGAACCACACAAAGCTCGGCATTAAACTGGAAATTACAGAAACAATCCTTTGCCAATTGAGAAACCGATATCAAATGACACTGCAATCCATTAATGTAGTAAACATTTTCTGCAATTTCAAATATGATCCAAGTGAAACAGAGCCACATTGAATTGTTGTTGTAACACGACCATCTGGGAGCTTGATTAACATTGGTGGTATTGGAGTAAGGTCGGATAAAAACGCAAGAGTCCCTGTTATATGATTAGAAGGACCAGTATCGAATATCCAAGACTCAGTGAAAAACATAAACATACCAGAGAGACGTTTGGAGGTTGGTGGTTTTCGGTTGTTGAGGAGGTTAATTAATGTGTTCCATTGAGTTTCATTCAGGCCACTGAAACCCATTTGTTCAGACGTAGCAGCCCCATGATTCATCTGATTTAGTGTCAATCCCTTTCCGGTGACAGATTGAGATGTGTTTGAGAAAACATGTCGAGTGTTGCCAACAGAGGATGTATTTCCTCGGTAAGATTGACCTGCGTGGACCCTATAGTTTTGTTTTTGTTCTTCTCCCACCATTCTGGATAACCTATTTTCCTGAAGCAGTTTTCAGCCATATGTCCAGTTCTGCCACAAATTGTGCACATAATTGTCTGGTTTCGAGCATCATTCATTGTCTTGGAATGATTGTTGGCTTGAATAGCAAAACTCACTGCATCCACTTGTTCATTGTGAACACGACCAGCCATTCTGGATTCTTCATCTTGAGTAACAACATTATATGCCTCTTCTAGTGTTGGAAGAGGCTCGCAAGGGAGGAGTGACTACTTAACAGGACCGTAAATTGTATCATCCAATCCCATGAGGAATTGATGTAATTTGTCTTCCTCTCGCTCTTTACGAACTGTCTCCATTGTTTTTGCTTGTTGGTAGTCAGCAAGGTTTCTCCATAACTTGACAAGTTGTCCATAGTATGCCTTGACAGTTAGACCTTGTTGACGAGAATTTGCAAGTTCTATTTTCAGTCACTGCACAGGCTGCCCATTCTTCACACCATAGCGCTTTTGAATATGACTCCAGAGTTCGTGTGCATTGTTGGTGAAAGACATGGAAGATGCAGTGCGTTCTTCAATTGTGAGTTTTATCCATGACACAACAAGTGCATTGTTTGCAACCCAGTCTTCGTAGTACTCGTTATCTTCTGCAGCTTGTTGTATGGATCCGGCACGATTGTGTGACAGTAATATTTGAGTTAGATCTGTCACTTATACAGAAGCTAAAGTGACGCGGAAGAAATCTATTTGTAGTGAGATCAAGGCTCTAATACCATGTCAAGAACCTCGAAGAAGTGAAAAGGTTTCTAGAGCATCTCCATTGGTAGAGGAGATCTCTTATCTATAAAAATTATTATTATATATATAATTTATTTATTTGATTTAAATTTAAAAAGATAAATAAATTTGGCTAATAGAAAACTAATACATGGTACAAAACAGTTTAATTTGTTAGGATCGGTTCTTTAAAAAGAACTTTAAGGACCACTTCTTATTTTTCACTTTCCTCCTACATTATTATACTATTATTTATTTTAAGAAACTTGGTTTAGAATCTGCTGCTGGAGGTGGTCTTAGGCCACCATTATCAAGAGTTTCTTAAGAGTTTCTTAACTTATTTTATTATTAAAAATTTAAGAAACTCTTAAGAAATCTTATGAAAGTTTCTTATTTAAGAAACTCTTTGATGGTTTCTTAGCTTATTTTATTATTAAAATATATTTTTTAACTCACTTTTTCTCATATATAATCATTTAATAATATTTAAAAAACTCTAATAAAAACTCTCCAATAATGTTGCTCTTATATTTCTTATTCACGGCAGAACCTTATATACTCTGCATATATGAATCGATAACTTATACAAAACGTAATACATAAGATAGAATTTGGAAGGCCCAATATGGCCCAATACGTTTTTCTCTTCTCTTTCTTTTTCTAGTTTACTCTGTCTTTTTGTTCGAAATCCGATATTTCGACCAGTTGAATGTTTGATGAGGTTTATGGAATCAGTTTCAGGCCAAGTCTTGTTAAAGCGAGGACTACTACAGGTTAAATGCCCGAGGATAAGTATGAACTTCGGTTCAAAAATTTGGGAAAAAAAAAAAACAGAAACACTCAATGGTAAATATCTTGCTTAAACAATTAGGAAAAATTGAGACTAACCAAACTAATGTATGAAACATAATCACTTTTAGCTGAAGCAAGATCCATAAGACAATTAAGATGTAATTCCATTAACCAGCAGTTGCTCAAGTATTGTCATGAAGTCATTTGTTTTGTTCCTTGACAGTTGCAATTTGCAAATCAAGCTTTTCTCCTTCGTTCGTGTTTGTGTTCTACAACTGCAATTCGAAAAATCATCAAAAATAGCAGAAGATATTGCACATAAGCCATAATAACAAAAATAAGAAAGACAAAGAAAGAAAGAATACACAGACAAAGCAAACGCAGAATCTCCTGATTATTCACATTCGGTAATCAAAGCATCAAAGGAAGAAAAAAGAAAAGATCTTGACACTAAAAACAGCAACCTTTAGAGCCAAAACCATACGATTCTTTTCACTCTTTTAGCCATCTCTTCTGATACAAGTTTGTATATATATATATATATATATATATATATTATACAGATACTTATCCTCTTGTTCTCCCCCTTAATTAATGCAAGATTTGACTCTTGAGAGTAATGCCCAATAGCAACCACTTCAGATACAGTTAATCGTACTTCATCTTCTACCGAATGTGAACACGATGCAAGGGATTCGACTGAAATAATACAATAGAAAGAGCATTGTATTACCTTCGATAACCATCGCCATGTCGGCAAATCTCTGAGAACCTCAAGACTCCGATCGCTTAGTTTGATAGTTTTCTCCTGATGTAGAGGATCAAAACCCATGGTTCTCAACGCCATGGTTTTCGTTTTGTTTACAAAAAAGAAAAAGATGTCAGTGTAACACATTTGTGCAAAGAAGAGGAGAGACAGAGGATATATAGTGTCTGGCCATTATTTTAGCGTTTGAGCTTAAAAAATAATTGGTTAAGTGTGAATTGAAATTGGGACCTACGAGTTTGGATTTATTTTTGACAAAAATAATGTCATTTGTCCAACATTGAAAGTTTGAAATATTTTTTTATTGTATATATAGAGACATGTTAATGTCATTGTTCAAATGCTAACACTATGGAGTGTGTGAATAAGGAAGGAAAGATCACACGCGCGCGCCGTGCCGAGCCAAGCTCAGACTTGGACTTGGGTCTTGGGTAGTAGAGACCCCGAAGGGGTCTCCGCGCGCATTTAATTTGTAAACTAAACATAAAATTAATTTCGATTTGGTTCAGTCAAATTGATGGGTCAATTGGTTTGGTTAAGTGAAGAAGATATTTTCTTCTCCAACCGAGACCGAGTCTTCGGAAACCTTCTTCGACGAGGAAGACTGAGTCTTCGGGATTTCGAATTGAAACTCCTCAAATCGCGTCAACTACTTGACCGAGTCGTCCTACATTCGTGGCACCTTCTCCTCAACGCCTTAACTCTCATACCTCTATAAATACAAGACTTCTTTCATTCTTTTGGGGTGACAATTTTCGAATCTCAAAAGGT
This sequence comes from Lepidium sativum, assembly GCA_023374145.1. Lineage (NCBI taxonomy): Eukaryota > Viridiplantae > Streptophyta > Magnoliopsida > Brassicales > Brassicaceae > Lepidium > Lepidium sativum. The sequence continues at coordinate 27,516 of JAKUCM010004499.1, read as the reverse complement.
TCTAAAACACTCAATCAAAGTTCCGATTCCTTACAATTACGAGTAACTACTCGAGAGTTTAATAGAGTTTTTGTTCGTTGGTATTGGTTTCTATTGTTAGAGAAACCAATACGATATTGGTTTTATCCTGGGATTCAATTATCACTGAAAACCGTCACACTGCGGGTGATAATTCGAGTTAAGGAAAGAGATTGTTGAATCTCGACTCCAATTGTTTTCTGTGACAACACATTGTTGACAGTTCATTCACAGTTTAACCACAGTTCTCTTTTTTAGGGTTCTACAGTCTTAACTCGAATTAAAATCCTTTGAATTTGTGAATTGTCATTGTGTTGTGAAAACAAGAATATGTGAGTCTCTAAATAAGACTACACAGAATGAATCATTTCTTGGTTATAATAGTAGAAATCGCTCCATTTTTTTTAATTACAAAATCGTTTCAAAAAGTTGAGATTTCGACTATTACAGAATCTCTGATTCGTTTATAAAAATGTATACACGGACATAACCAAACCGTTTTGATTCCTAGTTCACGAATCGCGCCTTCTCCTTACTCTAAAAGCGATTTTGTGATTGTGCAAACCGATTTTGCAAATCGTCTTGGACGACGATTGAGCAAACCGATTTTGCTAAATTCAAATTTAATTTAATTTTAAATTTTAAATTTTAAATTTTAAATTTTAAATTTTAAATTTTGAATTCTGAATTTTGAATTATCAATTTTTAATTTTCAATTTTTGAATTTTAACTTTTGAATTTTGAATTTTGAATTTTGAATTTCGGATTTTCAAATTTCAAATTTTGGTTCGGTTTTCGCATTGAAAACTGATACAATCTGTTTACCGATGAGACAGCTCGAAGAGAGTTGTTCCTGGCTGATTCGGATAGAGCGGACAAATAGAAGGTTGAATTGGCTGCAAAAGAGAAACGCCAAAGGGATAAAGCGGTATGTGAGAAGATCGTCCATGCTCCTCCTCCGCCTCCATCAGCCTTCGCTTCTCTTTAAGCTTCATGCCAAGGCTTATTGCCTGATAAGTTCAACGGCAAAGGCTGGAAGGTGTGGTCGAACCAAATAAAGTTCTCTCTTTATGCAATGCACCTCTCACGGTACCTCGAAGAGGATCAACCAGAAGTTGGAGAAGGATGTGGCGATGTCTATACCCTTGGAACCATGGATGCTTGGAACCAAGGAGACTACATGACCAAAGGATGGATCCTAGATCGTCTTATGGAGCCACTGTATGCTCTCTACTGTGACCAGAAGACCGCCAAATCCTTGTGGGCAGCATTGGTCAAGAAATACAAAGTTGAAGATGTTGGATGCCAAAAGCATGCAATGGCAAAGTTCCTAGAGTTTCATATGGCGGATGACAAGCCATTCATGGAACAAGTGGAAGCTTTCCAGCGGATCTTTCAAGAAGTCAAATCGGAGGGAATGTCGATCTGTGAGATCTTCACGGTGAACTGCTTCATTGAGAAGCTTCCTCCAAGTTGGTTGACTTTCAAGAACTACCTCAAACACAAGAGGAAAGTGATGAGTCTAGAAGACTTGATCGAAAGGTTAAACACGGAAAACAGGAACTGTCAAGCCAATGGAATTCATATCAAAGATAGCGTGAATGTGGCTGTTCACAACAAAAACGTGGACTACAAGGGAAAAGGCAAAGTTGTGGACTACAAGGGGAAAGGCAAGGCATTTGCAAACCCACCTTTGAATCCCAATGGGAAGAATTTCAAGAGGCAAGCTCCAGCACCCAACCCTGCTGCGTAGCAAAGGAAAATCTGCAAGGGTAAATGTCACTCATGTGGAAAGCACGGTCACATGTCCAAGGAATGTCGCAACAAACAGAAAGCGGCAAACTATGAGGCTAACTTGACTGAGACTGATCTTTGTTTTGTGGTTACGGAGGCAAATAATTGCCATGAGATAACCAAGGAGTGGTGGTACGATACTGGTGCTACAACCCATATCTGCAATGCTAGGTCGATGTTCAGCACCTATCAGAAAAACGTGGTTGAAGAGGCACTACTTATGGGTAATGAAGCTGCCTCCAAGATCGAAGGAAAAGGCTCTGTGGTGCTAAAGATGACCTCAGGAAAGGAAATCACACTGAAAAATGTGAAGCACGTGCCCTGTATGAGGAAGAATCTGATTTTTGGAACTCTAATGTGCAAGAGTGGATTCGCAGCTCATCTTGAGAATGACATTCTCACACTCAAAAAGTGGGGCATGTTCCTAGGAAGAGGCTACATGAAGGACGGATTTTTCAAGATGTTCATCCAACCAGTCGTCAAGCAAGAGAATAAGAGTGTTTAAAAATGTTGTAACCAATTCAATGTAAATTATAAGTCGCTAAACCGATTAATGAATTTAAAAATAATACCAAAATGCAAAATGAATAAAGAAAAATGTGAAGTATGCGTACAAGCTAAACTCACAAAAACACCATCACCACAAGCACAAAGGACAACCGCACATTTGGTTCTAATTCACACAGATTTATGTGATTTAAAATATTGTCCAACTAGAGGTGGAAAAAATATTTCGTGACCTTCATAGATGATCATACAAAATATTGTTATGTATAGTTGTTACATAACAAAGATGAGGCACTTAATTAGTTTAAAGAATATAAGCTCGAAGTTGAAAATCAACTTAATAAGACTATAAAAGTAGTCAGAAGTGATTGAGGAGGAGAATATGATGGACGATTTAATGCTTTCTGTACGGAACATGGAATCATTCATCAAACAACTGCCCCTTACTCACAAGAATCTAATGAAGTTGCAGAACGGAAAAACTAAACTCATAAAGAAATGATGAATGCTATACTGCAAGAATTTGGGCTACTCCAGAACATGTGGGGGAAGCACTCCTTACGACGAATTATATTTTTAACAAAATTCTGCACAAAGTCACCGGAAAGGCACCCTATGAACTTTGGAAAGGTGTTGTACCTTCTTACAAATACCTTAAAGTGTGGGGGTGCCTTGCAAAAGTGGCAGTGCCGCCTTCAAAAAAGGTCACGATTGGACCAAAGTCTGTGGACTGTATTTTCATTGGTTATGCCCACAACAGTAGTGTGTATAGGTTCTTGGTCCATAAATCAGACATCCAAGATACCCATGTAAATACTGTGATGGAGTCTCACAACGCATCCTTCTTTGAAAATGTGTTCCCGTGTAAGGATAAGTCACATCCGAAGAGAACACGTGAACATAGAGAAGCAAGTGAAGTAAGCCCTTCCGACACTTCAACTCATGAAGTTGTGGAGGAAGTAGAAGAGGAACCAAGATGTAGCAAGAAAGCACGTAAGGAACAATCTTTTAGTGATGACTTCATGATGGTTTTTCTCTGTGAGAACAAACCTCGAACGTTCACAGAAGCCATTACTACACCAAATGCACCTTTCTGGAAAGAAGCTGTCAACAGTGAGATGGACTCTATTATGCAAAATCATACTTATGAGTTAACCGATCTCCCTGGAGGTTTTAAAGCACTCGGGTGTAAGTGGATTTTCAAAACAAAGTTGAAAACTGATGGCTCGGTAGATAAGTACAAAGCTAGGCTAGTGGTACAAGGATTCCACCAAAAAGAATGATTGGATTTCTTTGACACTTATTCTCGGGTAACGAGAATAACTTCAATAAGAATGTTGATTGGTATAACAGAATTAAGAGGCCTAGAAATCCATCAAATGGATGTGAAAATTGCTTTTCTGAATGGAGAATTAGAAGAGGAAATTTATACTAAACAACCTGAAGGATTCGTTGTCCCCGGACAAGAAAACAAAGTGTGTAGACTTGTAAAGTCATTGTATGGACTTAAACAAGCTCCCAAAAAATGGCATGAGAAGTTTGACAATGTAATGAAAGCAAATGGCTTCAGCATAAACGAGTGCGATAAATGTATTTACGCAAAATGTACTCGATATGGGTATGTTCTTTTATGTTCATACGTAGATGATATGCTAATAATGGGTAGTAAGAAAGAACTAATCATTCATACCAAGAACATGCTTAGACAAAAGTTTGATATGAAAGACATGGGGTTTGCGGATGTAATCCTAGGGATTAAGATCATAAGGACAACTGAAGGTATTACCTTACCCAAGCCCATTATGCTGAAAGTATACTTCAAAAATTTAAAGTGTACTCAAACAGGACAGCAAAAACTCATGTCGATGCCCAACTTCATCTGACGAAAAACTCTGGTGAAGCGATATCACAAGTGGAGTATGCGAGAGTGATCGGGAGTCTAATGTACTTAACAAACTGTACTAGACCTGATTTAGCGCATGCAGTAAATGTACTAAGTCGCTACAAAAGTAATCCAGAACATAAACATTGGAAAGGCATAACTAGAGTATTAAACTACTTACGTTATACCAATTATGATGACTTGCACTATGGTAAAGAGTCTGTAACTTTGAAGGGTTATAGCGATGCAAATTTGATATCCGACTCTAAAAACTCGAAGTCAACGAGTGGCTACATCTTTATGCTTGCCGCTGCAGTAGTATCTTGGAAATCTTCTAAACAAACAATCCAAGCTAGATCCACTGTGGAGTCAGAGTTCATAGCTCTTGACGCAGCGGCAGCAGAAGCAGAATGGCTTTGGAACTGGCTAGAAGACATTCCCGAGTGGGATAAACCTGTGCCAGCTATTTGCATGAATTGTGATAGTCAATCAGCAATTGCTCGTGCACATAACAATTTAAGTAATGGTAAGTCTCGTCATAATAGAAGACGTCATAGAACAATTAGGAACTTGATCACAACCGGAGTAATCAATGTGGATTATGTCAAGTCATGTGATAATCTAGCTGATCTTTTCACCAAAGGACTAACACGAGAACAAATTCTGAAATCTTCAAGAGGAATGGGTTTGAAGCCTATGAATCAAGAAGTAAGATGAAGTTTGATGGACACTCTACCTACGTGACTGGAGATCCCAAGATGTATGTATAAGGATAAGAATTGGCTTTTAATAATTCCAGAGTTTCACAATAGTGGAGTATGGCGGGATACTTCTGAAAAGTCCCTAGTGAATGTGAAATGTGGTTGTTTCTAAGAGAATGAGAGTTAGGCTAACTTCTCCAAGTTCACTCACGATAAACCAGGAAATGTTCAGGGCCAAAATGTACATAAATAGAGAACAAACTCTACCAGATAATGTTGTTGCCCGATACATGTTGTCTAGGTTTACACTAAAGTTCGGGTGGTTCAAGTCATCATGTTCACCTCCCGCCCAAGTAAATCCGACATATATTAAAAATGATTGGTTCAAAGCTGAAAAATGCAACATGTAAGATACAACTACATTTTCGTTTATACTTTCGAAAGTATGTCTAGTCTAGTAAAGTAAGTCTTCTAGTCTAGCCGTGTCTGTTAAAGTTTAGGTCGTTTAGAGTATATTTATTTTTTGAGTCTGCATATGTCTAGAGGAATTTCTATTCATGTGGGGGATTTTTGGGCCATTATTTTAGCCTTTGGGCTTAAAAATAATTGGTTGAGTGTGAATTGAAATGGGCCTAATGGGCCTACGAGTTTGGACTTATTTTTGATAAAAATAATGTCATTTGTCCCACATTGAAAGTTTGAGATATTCTTGTATTGTATATATAGGGACATGTTTATGTCATTGTTCAAAAGGCTAACACTATGGAGTGTGTGAGTAAGGAAGGAAAGACCACACTCGCGCGCCGAGCCGAGCCGAGCTTGGTAATAGACCCCGAAGGGGTCTCTGCACGCGTTTTATTTTCCCCATCTCTCTCACAATCAGTTCATATCTAAGTGATATTTCAGAATTTTTCCACCACCTCAAAACAATGGCGAATACGAAATCGAATCAATCAGATTCTACTTTTCCAAAACATTTGGCATTACTATCTCAATTTACTTTGTTCGCTAATTTGAAACCGTTCCGCTCTTAGTGGGTTATCAAGGCAAAGATATTGAATTCATGGCGAGCATACTCTACCAAAACTGGTGCATCTCTTGAGTTCATCCTCAGTGACGAATCTGTAAGTGAAGAAATGTGTTGTTTACCCTAATTAAAGGTAATTTTATCTTCTACTTAATTCAATATCAAAATTAAGTTTTCATTTGTCTGTGATGGGAGATAAAATTGGTGTTGTTGTGCGTGACGAATATATAAAGAAATTCGCTAATTTAGTTTCGGTTGGGAAGTGGAAAATTATCAAAAATTTCAATGTGGCTAAAGATTACTCTCAAATCAAGCCATCTTAGAATGAGTACAAGATCGGTTTCCACTACATGACAATTGTAGTAGACTATGATCATGTGACAGATGATTCGTTTATTCGTCTTGCAACTTTTGAATATGTTCTTGATCAGAAGACTACAACGAAAGTGTTACTCAGTAAGTTATTTTGTTGCTTGTGTGTAATTTATAGTTCTTTAAATCACTCATTACAACAACTGGAAACTGTTTATATGCAGATGTTGTTGGTCAGGTTTTACAGGATTTTTGACATGGAGCTTATCGATGTTCGTGGGAAACGAACTCCTAAGATTGATTTTGGAACTGAAAAACAATATGTGAGTAACATATTATCTGGATAATAGAAATTTTTGTTGTATCATCAAACTAATTTTTCTTTTGTTTGTATTGCTTGTGTAGGGAGAAGATTATCAATTGCACACTTTGGGGTTCTTATGTTGAGCATATTCACAATGCTTACCTTAACCCTGGTAATGAAAATGTGACTGCTTGATAATGTTTGGAAAGATTAATGTGTGGATAGGTATGTTAAATAATTACTTTGTCTTATCATCTATAAAGTACATGCATTATCATATTTTTAGTAAATGTATATCTAAAATTTAATCTATTTTAACATGATGTATTAGACACCATAAGCATTTGTAATTCTTTTGATGCTTCAATTGTATGCACACATCAGACAGTTGCTGAAATTAAGTCATTCATCGATATGTAAAGTCTTATCTTATATAGCTCTTCAACCCATTTACTCTCATGGTTCATTTTGTGATACCTTGTGCGGGTTACAATGCAGTTTCCCTAAAGATATTGTTTGTCTTACACCAATACAAAAAAGTTATGGAAGACGACAACAAGTTTCTGATACACTAGATAAGTATCTTGAATTTCCTATAAAGCATGTACAAGAGCTGCTTGAAATGGAGGAGGTTTGTAAAGTTAACATGTTATTATCTTGTGTTTTGCTTTGGGTCTGCTAGATGATGACAGAGAGTACATTGCTCCCATAGAAGAAGCAAGTTTTATGTGTACAGGACGTTACACTAGGAGACTTTTTGTTAACTTGCTTATATCAGACAGTTTGAGTAAGCCAGAGGAAGTATTAGATCAAACGTGGATGTTTCTGTCAGACGATATCCTACATAAGATTAAAAAAGATTTGGGTATTCCAGGTATTCTTTTTCAGTTATAATTGTGGTTAACTTGATTTTATTTTTTTACATCATATCCTAACTATTTATGTTTTTTTCTCAAGATTTAAATCTCAGTGATGAAGACAGAAAAATATACACACTCAAAGAAATATATAAACTTCTGGCAACCTATGGTTCTTCACTGCAAAGTTATGAAACAATGCCACAATTACTGGTGAATGTTCTAGTGCCACCAATCAACTAATTTTTGATGAACAGAACTATGACAAACTCGCGCTTCAAAGGTATATAGATGAATGGTTTCCTAAAGCTATAGAGGAACAAAAGCAAATTTTCGGTGAAATCCTAGATTGTGTTGAAAACGATAAAGGTGGAATCTTTTTTGTTAATGGGTTTGGTGGTACAGGGAAAAGTTTTCTTTACAAATTATTATCCACTTCAATTAGATGTAGAGGTAATACAGTTTTGAATGTTGCTTCAAGTGGTATTGTTGCACTTTTGCTAGAGGGAGGGAGAAATGCACATTCTAGATTCGGTATTCCCATAATTGTGGATGAGTGTAGTACATGTTCTATAACTCGAGGATCAGATGTAGGTGATTTGGTTGTGGAAACTAAACTTATCATTTGGGATGAAGCACAGTGAGGATTCTCTATGTTTTCCTTGGCTGCTTTGGAATTTATGGAAAGCGAGAAATAATCATTGTTTCTCGAATAGTGATACAGATCCTCGCCGCCTCATTTCTAAGTCGAGGGTGGATCAGATTGTCATTCAGCCTCGGCCCATAGGTCAAGCTCATCCTTATCTGGCTTCACGGGTTTCAAGTGCTTTGTGGACGCCTCCTGAAAAAATTTAAACCTAAAAACAGGTTTAGGCTGGTTCGGATTCCCAGATTCAGTGGAGGGAGCTTGCATGGATGCTCGTTGTGTCAACTGAAGCTTGTCGGCTCTACATGCAGAGTGTGAAGCGGTTCTTTGGGCCATGGAGTCCTTGGTGTCGATCCAAGTTCTTGAGGTGGAGCTCTCGACGGATTGTGAGGCGGTTTTGAAGATTTTGGAGAGTCCTGAGGATTGACCGACGTTTCTTCCATCAGACGGAATTCGCTCGTCTTCATTATCTATTCTCGTCGTTCTCTCTTTCGGTAATACCGCGTTGTCTCAATTCTAAGGATGATACTCTCGCTAGGTATATAAGAGAGGTCGCCTAAATCAGGATATATGTTTCTTTTTTATTAATATATGATTGTCGTTGACAAAATAAAAAGCTCTAATTGTCGAGGACAGGTGGCCCAGTGGTGTAGTCACTTTATAAATCCTCATGGTACCAGGGATCGAACCCCCTACTTGTAGTTGTAGGAGTGGGATTTAAAAGGCAGTAAGCTAGTTGACAAAAAAAAAAAAAAAAAAAAAAAAAAAAACTAATACATTCTCTCTCATTTTCATAATTTTTTTATTTTTTTAATGTTAAGAACCCTATTAAAAACCTCTTTTGGAAATGGTCTTAGTAACTTAGTTAAAATAACCAACTTAATATTTGAAAAAAAATAACAGCAGATTAAATTTAATATGAAGAACAAAACGACAATGGATTGATGAACTAATAAAAGTCTAGAATTTCAGTGAAATTTACGACAGAGAGGAAAAGTAAAGAGTTAAGAAAAAAACAGATCAGCCCAAAACGTATTAGGCCCATAATTAGAAATTACAAATACATTATTAATTAATTTAGAAAAATCAAATTAATCAAATATTAAATTGTTTTAGGCTATTTTTTTTTGTCAACGACAAATTATATTGGGGCACAATTAACCGGTCCAATAGCCAAATTCCTATATAATGCAGGCAGAATGACTCGATCCCTGGTTATGCAAATGCAATGTTTTAAATGGATTTACCGCATGCCACTAGATTAGATGAAATTTGCATTTATGCTAGTTATTAAAACAATATATTTTAAAGTTAATTTTTATGATTATATTTTCGAAATTATATAACATTTTTTTTTATAAATATTGAAATTCATGGATGGATATTTATCAAATTTTAACCAATTCGTGAATTTAAAATTTTATTTAGACAACTTGATGGACTTCCTTGGTATTGGGGCGAGTACGGCCTGACGCAAGAGGAGCTTCATCTTCCCCCAAGACCACCAGCTCCTCTTTGATACATTTTTGGGAGGAATTGGATTACAAATACTCTCCAACTCCTTCATCTTGTCTTCAAGCTCATCCAGTTCAGCCAATTGATTACCCGCAAGCCATTGGATCGCCTCATCAGATAAGTTCTCAATCTTCTTCTTGTCTTCAGCCAAAAGCTTCTCACCAATCTTCTCCTCAATTGTGTTTGTCATATTGAGAGCATACGCCTCAAGTGCGTTCTTGGCTTCTCCCTTCTTCTTCTGCTCCTCGTCTTCTGACTTGTACTTCTCAGCCTTTTGAACCATCTTTTTAATCCTTTCCTTAGACAGACGATCCTTGTTGGTGACGGTAATCTTCTTCTTCTTCCTGGTGGTCTCGACCTCGGCAGAGACGTTTAGGATACCATTGGCGTCAATGTCAAAGCAGACAGTGATCTGAGGAACACCACGTGGAGCCGAAGGGATACCAGAGAGCTCGAATATACCGAGAAGGTTATTGTCCTTGGTTCTATCTTTCTCACTTTCGTACACTCGGATCAACAAACCGGACTGGTTGTCTGAGAAGTGGGGTAGACTTCTTCCTTTTTAGTGGGAATGGTTGTGTTTCTCTTGATCAAAGTGGACATGAAACCATTGGCGGTTTGAAGACCAATGAAGAGAGGCGTGACGTCAAGCAAGTCAAGGTCTTTTAGCTTCTCATGTTCTTCACCAGCTATTATTGCGGCCTGAACAGCTGCACCAGTTGCAATGGCCTCATCAGGGTTAATAGACTTGCAGAGCTTTTTACCATTGAAGAATTCTTGGAGGAGCTGTTGGACTTTGGGAATACGGGTAGAACCACCAACAATGACAACATCATGGACTGAGTCCTTATCCATCTCAGCATCACGAAGACACTTCTCAACAGGCTCCATACATTTTCTAAAGAAATCCGTGTTGAGCTCTTCAAATCTTTCACGGGTGATGGTGTAGTCGAAGTCGATATTCTCGTAGAAAGAACCAATCTCGATAGTCTTTTCCTTGGCTTCACAAATATCCTTCTTTGCGCTCTCCCAATGAGTTCTCAAGGTCTTGAGAGCTTTTGGGTCACCACTAATATCCTTGTTGTTCTTAAGCTTAAACTTATACACAAAATGCTTAACCATTGTGTTGTCAATATCTTCACCACCAAGCTGAGTGTCTCCAGCCGTTGCCTTTACCGTTAATTTACCTTTTTCAATGGTGAAAAGAGAGACATCAAGAGTACCGCCACCAAGATCATAGATCAACACGTTCTTTTTTCCAACACTGGTTGCTTTCTTGTCAAGACCATAAGCAATAGCAGCTGCAGTCGGCTCGTTGATGATTCGCAAAACATTCAAACCAGCGATCACACCAGCATCCTTTGTGGCTTGACGTTGTGAGTCATTAAAGTAAGCAGGAACACTGATCACAGCGTTCTTAACCGTAGAACCAAGGTAAGCTTCTGCAATCTGACGCATTTTAAAGAGAACCATGGAAGAGATTTCTTCGGCGGCAAATTGTTTCTGTTCACCCTTGTAGTTGACGACGATCATTGGTTTGTCTACAGGTCCAGGTGTAGCGATGACTTTGAAAGGCCAAGACTTCATGTCTCTCTCGACGGATGTGTCACTGAATCTACGACCAATTAACCTCTTTGTATCTGTCACACTCAGGCGAGAGAATAACAGAATTAGTCAAATACTCTCAGCAATTTAACAAATCAGTCTTGGCAAATAAACAATGGGAGATTTGGATAAATACCCTAACTTTTGTTGATAAGCATGAAAATTATTGATTGCTTCCATGACATAAAAAAAATTATGGAAGCAAAAACATGGAGTCAATCAAAAAGTTATAACCAATTTTGAAGCATAATAAAAGATAACATCTCGAGGATAGATACCCTAAATTTTATATAAATCTATTCTATTTGTATAATTAAAAAATAGTATTATCGAAATTAACTAAAATATTTTAAAACATATGTTTAAATTATCATATATTATACTTTGAAGGTGTAATTATTATTATTTTTGTCAACAAATAATATTAGATTGAAAATAAGCTTCAATTTATAGTTTAAATTTTCTTTATAAAACAGGATGGATAATCATCAATATTTCATATTTAAAACTGAAATTTCGGAAGTACTTATTTTTAGGATATTAGTTAATGTGTTATTTATAATTGTTGTGATTTAGAAGAAGATTGAAAAACAAAAATTCACAATAAATGCTGCGAAAATATAATTATCAGAAAAATCATAGGCTAAAATTAGCATATGATTTGGAACTGAAATATTAGTTTTAATCTTTAACCGGTTATTCTTTGGTCTACTTTTCTACATACTGACCATTGAGGTTTTTTTTGTACAACAATCATTGAGATTAAAATCAACAATTTTCTATAACAAAATTATCAGTTCACCGTACTATATTCCTATTATTATTTTCAACTACATAATTCAATAAATTTAAAAAGGTATTGATACAGGTATAAATATCATTATTTTCTTCAGAAAAAGGATCAAATATCATGCTATAACTCGGGCAGTATTACTTTGATGTTGATTAATATTTTATCGTACATTATTTATTGACCTATTTATTTTGGCCGTTTATTTGAGTTGACTTATTTTTTCTTTCCCACACTTATTTCACTTAATATTGAACTATTAATCAAATAGTTCAAACATCAACATATGATATACAAAGAGGTAAATCGAACTGGTCTGAACAATCAAAATAATCATCCAAAAAATCAAGGAAGATAGACAAAAGATAAGTAACATACCGAAAACAGTGTTAATTGGGTTCATGGCGATTTGGTTCTTAGCAGGGCCACCGATCAACCTCTCCGAGTCGGTGAAAGCGACATAAGACGGAGTTGTTCTGTTATGTTGATCATCAGCAATGATCTCAACACGGCCATTTTGCCAAACTGCGACGCAAGACTTAGTTGTTCCGAGATCGATACCGATCGCTGGACCTTCTCCTTTACCGGCCATTATCACACTCACAGAGAAATAAACTTTAAGCTAACAAAAAGAAACGAAGAGATTTGAAGCAGATGAGATAAAAGACTCAGCGAGGTCTTTCTAGTTATAAAGAGTGTCGAAGTCTTATTATATAGTATAAAGGTTTAAGACTTGAGAACTATATTTGAGACTTATGTTTGGAAAACGTTCGATGATGTATGTATACCGTTGGGTAAGATTGAGTTGATCCAACGGTTCTTAAGTTTTCTTGGTCAATTAATAGTCCTTGTTATATTAGAAAATAATCAATGAAATGGCACAAAATTTACATACAAATAAGACTGATTTATTAGTCAATGATATTAAATTAGAGAGCTTTCAAAAAACCTAAGGGTGGAAAACAGAACAATCATTTGGTTAAAAGAAACTTTCTTTTTATCAACGAATAGATTATATTAGATTACAAAATCCCTAAAATGAATTGTCTTACCATCGGCCATTTAGTCTAGTAGCCAAATTTGTGCATTCTTAACTGCTTATGATATCTTTTCTATTAAAAAGTTATTAAATTAAATAAACAACTCTGATACAAATACGCCTTCACATGTAAGACTTCAGTATAGTTGTTCACACCTAATGTTCTATCAGATTATATAATTTGTTTATGTTCCGTCCTCCCTTTAGTTAGGCTTAAGAAAAGTCGACACACTTAGCATTGTAAAGGACCATAACCGATAGAGAAAAGTAGATCTCAACAAAAACCAGAAACATAAAACTAAATCTGGAGTATTCAGATATCAGAAAGCAATAACTACGAGACAACTTAATCAACTTCCTCAATCTTGGGACCAGCCCCGCCTGAGGCAGGAGGAGCTTCATCTTCCTCCATTCCAGCACCACCAGGAGCTCCAGCTCCTCCTTGATACATTTTGGCAATGATCGGATTACAAATACTCTCCAACTCCTTCATCTTGTCTTCAAACTCATCTGCTTCGGCCAATTGGTTACCATCGAGCCATTGGATTGCCTCCTCAATAGTGTCCTCAATCTTCTTCTTATCATCAGCTGGAAGTTTCTCACCAATCTTCTCATCATGGATTGTGTTCCTCATGTTGTATGCATAGTTTTCAAGGGCGTTCTTGGCTTCTACCTTTTTCTTGTGCTCCTCATCTTCAGACTTGTATTTCTCAGCCTCCTGAACCATCTTCTCAATCTCTTCCTTGGATAGACGACCCTTGTCGTTGGTGATGGTGATCTTGTTCTTCTGTCCGGTGGTCTTGTCCTCGGCAGAAACATTAAGGATACCGTTTGCATCTATATCGAAGCAAACAGTGATCTGAGGAACACCACGTGGAGCTGGAGGGATTCCAGAGAGTTCAAATTTACCGAGAAGGTTGTTGTCCTTGGTTCTGGCTCTCTCACCTTCATATACTTGGATCAACACACCAGGCTGGTTGTCTGAGTATGTGGAGAAGACTTGCTCCTTCTTGGTGGGAATAGTTGTGTTTCTCGGGATCAAAGTGGTCATAACACCACCAGCTGTTTCAAGACCGAGAGAGAGAGGCGTAACGTCGAGCAAAAGAAGGTCTTGGACCTTCTCGTTTCCTTCACCAGTTAGAATAGCCGCCTGGACAGCTGCACCATAAGCAACGGCCTCGTCGGGGTTGATAGACTTGCAGAGCTCTTTGCCGTTGAAGAAGTCTTGAAGCAATTGCTGAACCTTAGGGATTCGCGTAGAACCACCAACAAGGACAACATCATGGACTGAACTCTTGTCCATTTTGGCATCACGAAGACACTTCTCAACAGGCTCCATACATTTCCTAAAGAGATCCATGTTGAGCTCTTCAAATCTAGCACGGGTGATGGTGGAGTAGAAGTCAATACCCTCGTAGAGAGAGTCAATCTCAATGGTCGTTTGCGCGGTGGAAGAAAGAGTCCTCTTTGCCCTCTCACAAGCAGTTCTCAACCTCCTGAGAGCTCTCGGATTACCACTAATATCCTTCTTGTTCTTCCTCTTAAACTCTTGCACAAAGTGATTGACCATTCTGTTGTCAAAATCTTCACCACCAAGATGAGTATCTCCGGCTGTTGCCTTCACCTCAAAGATACCTTCTTCGATGGTAAGAAGAGAGACATCAAAAGTACCACCACCAAGATCGAAGATCAATACGTTCTTCTCTCCAACACTGGTTGCTTTCTTATCAAGACCATAGGCAATAGCAGCTGCTGTCGGCTCGTTGATAATCCGCAAAACATTCAAACCAGCGATTACACCAGCATCCTTTGTGGCTTGACGTTGAGAGTCATTAAAGTAAGCCGGAACAGTGACAACAGCATTCTTAATCGTAGAGCCAAGGTAAGCTTCAGCAATCTCACGCATCTTAATGAGAACCATGGAAGAGATTTCCTCGGCGGCAAATTGCTTCTCTTCACCTTTGTAGTTGACGACGATCATTGGCTTTTCTGCAGGTCCGGCGATAATTTTGAAAGGCCATAACTTCATATCACTTTGGACAGATGTGTCGCTGAATCTACGACCAATCAATCTCTTTGCATCTGTGACAGGTGAAAAAAACAGAGTTTAGTCAAGTCAACAAAGAAATCTTAAAAGTCAAAACTTTCGAAACGAATATCAATAATCTAATGAAAATCCATAGAACCCCCTGATATAAACAACATAATATATCAGGGAAATCCTCACAGTAAGCTAATTTAAAACCCTAAAAATAACAATTATAATATCCGTGATAACGATTTACCCTATAATTCAACCTAACAAGATAGTTTAGAGAATATGAAAAATTCAAAACATCAACTTATGAGTATTGTGCAAAGAAGTAAATCGAACTCGTCTAAACAATAAAATAAGGATCATCCAATAAATTGCACCCAAATATGGCTCGAAATTGAACTACAACCAAAAGTGAGAGACAAAAGATAAGTAACATACCGAAAACGGTGTTAATCGGATTCATGGCGACTTGGTTCTTAGCAGCATCACCAATCAACCTCTCGGAGTCAGTGAAGGCGACGTAAGACGGCGTAGTTCTGTTACCTTGATCATTAGCAATGATCTCAACACGGTCGTGTTGCCAAACTCCGACACAAGAGTAAGTAGTTCCGAGATCGATACCAATCGCTGGACCTTCTCCTTTACCGGCCATTATCACACTTAACAGAGAAAAAAAGATGAAGAGACTAATAGATTTGAAGCAGAGGAAATGAAAGACTTAGCTAGGTTTCCTAGTTATGAAGATAATGAGCATCAAAGTCTGGTTTATATAAAGGTTTGAGACTTATGTTTCCAGAATGTTCGATGATGTATTTTTGACCGTTGGATTTGATTGAGTTAATCCAACGGTTCTAGAGTTATGATACCTTTTTCCAATTCGTAGGAAAATTGTGATGCGGAAAAGGAAAATAAGGAAATTGTCCTGAAAATCGCCGTGTTGGAATAAAAATAAAAATATCTATATAAGAGTTTGGATGAGAATAAAAATCATCTGTTGTTTTGTCCTTCAAAATGATTCATCTAGAAGATCAGTTTGGATGATGCATCTGGATGATCAGTTTGGATGATGTTATTTTCCTCATCCAAAATTTACATTTAGATGATCCGTTTGGATGAATTTATGTTTCTTTGTACATTTGTATAGATTAGTTATATCTAATATGTAAGTAAATGACTAAAAATTACATAATTCGACAAGAGAAAAAAATAGTCGAGAGTCGAAGCCCTAATTTTTTCAATTATTTGCTTTTAGTTTTTAGGGATATTTTAATCTCTTAATTATTTTTACAAATTCATCTCCTTTCAAATGCATCTTTTAGACTCATCCAAAATTTTCTAAAATTTTGAATGATTTTGTCACAATCATCCAGATGATCCATCTAGATGATCCAAATAATTACACCTAAAAAACAACAATTTTCATCTTCATTCAGATGAATCATCTGGATGGATAAAAGAAAATGTATTATGTCCAATGATAATTTCTAACTATATATCTAACTTAAAAAATATTAAAATAGTAAAAAATATAATAATAACAAAGTTGGAGTTCTTATAAATTTTAAATAAGAGATACATCCAATTTTTTAAATACTCAAAATACACATGTAATAATTTTATTGAATCAATTTGTAAAAAACAAATTAAGTAAAAAATTAAAATGTTGTTACAATATTAAGATTTTAATATTAGAAATAAAGAATTGCTCAAATAGAGCAAAACTATAGTGTAATTAATAGAAAAATTTTTGTCCAAAAAAAAGAAAGCGTCAAGGGTGTAATTACGGTTACACCCTTGAAACAAAAAAAACTGATGTCTTCTTCTATTTTCTTCTTCTCAGATTAGTTTCACACCCGAAAAAAGAAAGAAACCTATAGTGTAAACCATCGTCGTTAACTTCTCTTGATTTTGTTCCTTCCTCGTCTTACTCAATGTGTTCTTCGCTGTATTTCATACTCGTTGTCTTCTTCTTCATCTTGTTCTTCGTACTCGTCGTCTTCATTGTCGGTAAGTTTCTTCTTTTCTTTATCTTCTCCTCCTCTTCTGCTTTTTCTTCTTTTTCGTAAGGGCATTTGGGTTTAGGGTTGACGTAGACATTGAGTTTCTTGATTTTGCGAGATTTTGATTTTTCAATTTTGCGACATTTGGGTTTTTGTTTTTCACTAACTTATTCTGTGTCTAGTAGATTTCTTCCCCAGTTTGAGCCAATGTGATATAGTTCGTAATTAGTTGTGAGGGTAAGGGTGAAGAAGCGATATGATATGTGTAGTACAGTTAGTATGACGTTGGGAATAGTTAGGTCGTAGGGGGTATAGTTGGATTATCGTGTGGTAGAATTAACTTGTAGTGTAGTAGAGTTGGTCTGACGTGTGGTAGAGTTAGATTATAGTGTGGTAGAGTTGGTATGTAGTGTAATAGAGTTAGGTTGTAGTGTGCGGTATAGTTGGATTCCGTGTGGTAGAGTTAGGTTGTCGTATAGTAGAGTTAAATTATCGTGTGGTAGAGTTAACTTGTAGTGTAGTAGAGTTAGTCTGACGTGTGGTAAAGTTAGATTATAGTGTGGTAGAGTTAGATTATAGTGTAATAGAGTTAGGTTGTAGTGTGGTAGAGTTAGATTATCGTGTGGTAGAGTTAACATGTAGTGTGGTAGAGTTGGGTTTTTGTGTGGTAGAGTTAGGTTGTAAGAATGTAGAGTTGCCTTGTAGTGTGGTAGAGTTGGGTTTTATAATGTTTATCGTTTGTTTTCTTTCTTCTTTAGATATGGCAGACAAGAAGTACCCGAAGAAGTTTCTCACACACGGTGTACAGGTGATGAAGAATCGAAGCATCAACCATTTCTTTAATCTAAAAAAACATCAGTAATATGATCAAGGGTATTAGTGAGGATGCATACGTAGACATATAGGAGAACACTTGCGTAGGCGTTTTTCTGAAGCTAGCAGATTCCGACTTCAACTTTACAGGGAGGCATATACAGTACATGTTGATGAATCAACTAGTGACTAAGAAGATGTTTGAGATTTTGGTGCTGTTTGGGTCTCGGCCTATGAGGTTTTCTCTGCACGAGTTTGCTGAAATAACGCAGCTTAATTGCGGAAACTTCGAGAAGGCTTCAAATGGGACAGATGAAGCGCACACAGAACTTTGGGAAGATATTGGCTTAGGGGTTGGTGAAGGACCAAAATGGGTAGAGTTGAAAGAAATATTGGGGAGATGTAGAGGGTGGTCTTTCAAGAAGAGGAAGATGGTGGGCTTGCTAGTGGTTTTGAATGTAGGAGTTTTTGGTTGCCACACAAATAGTAGGCTCCCTTTTAGTAATGCAAAGTTCATTGCAGATTTTGAGATGTTCGAGAGGCATCCATGGGAAAGAGTGGCGTTTCTAGAACTGATAAAATCGATCAAAATGGCAGGATGCAAAAGGGGCAGTAATTACACAGTACACGGGTTTGTGCACGCACTTCTGATATGGGCATTTGAGTTCATCCCCATAGTCGCAGAAATATTTGGGGAGCAAAGAGTAGGTGACGTCCCCATTCTACGATGAAGACCCATCAAAAAACAAACCATTGACCTCGAGGACTTGGTGAATTTGGAGCTAGCAAATAATAATGAAAAGGTAAATTCCTTTTGTAGTAGAGTTCATTTACTCCACTATACATACATGGTAGAGTTCAATTTCAAGTAATGTGGAGTTGATTTCAAGTATAGTAGAGTTCAATTTTATAAGTATAGTAGAGTTCATTTATGTGTAGTAGAGTTCATTTACGTGTAGTAGAGTTCATTTACATGTAGTATAGTTATCCATGTGTAGTAGAGTTATATGTAGTGTGGTAGAGTTCAATAATAAATTGCATATTCTCGTCTACCAGGTATGTCTTAAGCAGTTGACTACACAGCCTCTGGAGATAATGCCTCTATGGCCAAACGATATTGCAGACCACAAAGTTGACACCATGCTTGGAGACATACTTGCTTCCAGGCTAGATGAATCTCCTTGGGACAAAAGTAATAAGAGGAAGGCGGACGCTTATGTCGAGGAAGGCGGACGCTTATGTCGAGGAAAGGATGAGCAAGCGTAGTGCTAGTTCAAAAGTGCAGGTGGAGAAAGTGAAAGAGAAACAACACAATAAAGAAGAGAAAAAACACAATAAAGTAGAGAAAAAACACAATAAAGAAGTGAGAAAAACACAAGAAAAAAGAGAATAAGAGAATTCAGATTATGATGGATGACTCCACCACCATGCAGGATGTGGTGAGAGTCGTTAAAAAGAAAAAGCGGAAGACAGAGGAGTCTAGTGCGTTGCTTGACACTCTTAGAGGTCTGACCAGAGCCTTCGAAGGGATGAGACACGATCAGAACGTGTTTGCTGAACGTATCTATCGTCTTGAGGAGACCACAATGCTTACTGAGCGTGTGAATAGGCTGGAGCGTAATACCTCAGACAATACATCCATGATTGATAGGATTCTTAGGCTAGAAGACACCAGAGCGCAACCCCCAGTTTATAGCTTGGCAGAAGAGGGTAGAGGTCGGACAAGTGCACGATATCGAACTCCTAAAGATGTTAATCGTGAATGGAGCCTACATCCTGAAGATGTAGGTCGTGAAGATGACGTAGAAGGCGATACAACCCGTACTCCCAGCTCCTCTAATAATAAGGAACTTAATCCGGTACGTAGGGCTCTATTTTGAATGAGACTTACATTGATTGATTATGTACCAACAAACAACTAACATGACATACATCTTTGTACGAACATACACATAAAACGAACAGTAATATGGTTTGGTCGAGTTATGTTTGACTCTACAAAATAATTATTGTGTTCAAAACAGCTCTTCCAAACCAGTAAAACAAACTCTACCACTATTACCAACTCTACCATATGTGAATCTAACATATTGAGTTGCTCTTCGCAAATACTTCCTTGGAAACAGCCTACCCTTGTGGACTCAGAGTCGGAGGAAACACCAAGTGCAGGTTTAGGTATTGTGCGTAATACAATTAAACCAACAAATGTGGATGCTCACCTCAACGACACCCAAGTGTCCCCAGCCAGCACTAAACATATCATCCCACCGGACCAGGTAATCCCGTTAAAAATAAATCTTACTGGTAGAGTTGATAGTTCTGTTAAATAGAGTTGACATTTTCATATTTTTTTGTAGAATAAATGGGTTATCCAGAGTCAGGAGACATCTGACCCTTTGAGCCCGTTATCAAGAGTTGTTAGGAATCCAGAAGAACCGTCAAAAGAAGAACTACCATACGATGTGGAAAAAATTAAGCCAGGAATGTCACATGTTGGCGTCACAAACTTGGTGGATACTCCTGAAAAGGGTAAACAAACACATGAGGAGTTAATCTTTATGGAAGACGTGTTACCGAAAGAGACTCAGGCACGAGTCCTCGCTAAGAATCAGGTACTGTTCATATTCAACTAGAGTAGAGTTCATTAACCGTTTTATAGAGTTAAGTTTTGGATTGGTAGAGTTAGTCTTCTGTTTGGTCGAGTTGGATCACTTGTATGGTAGAGTTAGTCCTCCGTTTGGTAGAGTTGGATCACTTGTATGGTAGAGTTAGTCCTCTATTTGGTCGAGTTGGATCACTTGTATGGTAGAGTTAGTCCTCTGTTTGGTCGAGTTAGATCACTTGTATGATAGATTTAGTCATTTGTGTGGTCGAGTTGGACTGTTGTTTGGTAGAGTTGGACTGTTGTATGGTAGAGTTGATACGGTCTTACAGTCCCTTCTTTTTACAGGTATCCCCTTTCCAAGGTTGTTCCATTGTCAAGCGGATTCATAAGAATGTTATTCATTCTCGGAGTGTCTATGATCCTTTTGGTCCAATCTCAAAATTAAAAGTATTTCGGTTACGCGACAAGGTGAAGCATCAATTGTAAGTACCTACTTTAATGTGTTGTGTGTAACATATCAATTCGTCGATTACGTACAATTGTGATAAATTGTGATAAATTATGTAGAGAACTCACTAGGAAACCCAGTCTAAATGCGGATTTCTTCCTTTGCTTGATATGCCCAAAAGAAAAGTGGTTTGTCCCGAAATATAGTTGGCTTCACGATTGCGTAAGTTAAAGTGTATTATGACGTAATTTTTTTTTAGTAGAGTTAGATTAGAGCACTAATACAGTAAAGTTTTTACAGCATATTGCATGCGAGATGAATCTCCTTCGGCAAAGATCCTTGCAAACTCCACGCCCATACAGGAGTAATCGGCTAGCTTTCATGGAACCACTGTTTTGTGGTTTTTGGTGCTTCGCGTTCAAAAGGGATTATTTGGGAAAGGAGGATACTTTTGTGTGGCCTTGTGGGTTTAAAGATGTATTTGACGGCACTGCACCCACATTCAGTGCCACTACGAAGCAGTGGATGAGAGACGTGGACACCATCTACATCCCTCATAATAGTCAAAACATCCACTGGGAGGCCCTCGAAGTTAATCTCAACGAAAGAAAGATTCGCATTTTCGATCCCGGCCCATCTTACACTCCCCCTGGTGCAGTGGTAGAGTCATGCAAGTAAGTTACTCAAATTCAGTATAGTATAGTTCATATGGTAGAGTTTGATTACTCAAACGACGTTTGGTAGAGTCAGATTGTAGAGTTGGATTGTATTGTGGTATAGTTGGATTACATTTGGTATAGTTGAATTGTAGTGTGGTAGAGTTGAATTTCAGTTTGGTAGAGTTGGATTGTAGTTTAGTAGAGTTGGTCTGGGGTTTGGTAGAGTTAGTTTGCGGTTAAGTAGAGTTATGTTGTAGTTTAGTAGAGTTGGTATGGGGTTTGGTAGAGTTACATTTACAGTTTGGTAGAGTTACATTTACGGTTTGGTAGAGTTGAATTGCAGTGTGGTATAATTGAATTGCAGTTTGGTAGAGTTGGATTGTAGTTTAGTAGAGTTGGTATGGGGTTTGGTAGAGTTAGTCTGCGGTTTGGTAGAGTTATGTTGTAGTTTAGTAGAGTTGGTCTGGGATTTGGTAGAGTTGGTATGGGGTTTGGTAGAGTTGGTATGGGGTTTGGTAGAGTTACATTTACATTGGTATAGACGTGGACACGATCTACGTATTAACTACATTTAAACAGTTTACATCTTCTACTAGCCGTGGAAGTTAAGTTAATAAACTAATATTGGACACGATCTCCGAGATGTAATCATAATAAAGATTAGACTCTAAAGTGAAGGGAAACTGAAGAGTCAAATCGTTATAAATAACCTTCCAATCATTAATAACTTCTTCTAAATTATCCATCTTCACCTTTACCAAAACGTTCCATCTTCACCTTTCAATTTTTCAAAAGCTTTCAAAAACATTACAAGAACTCCAAACAAAGGTAATATTTTTGGATAGATGGATTCACCAAAAAAAAGCAACGTTGTTCTCAAGGCACATATCATGGACTTACCAAACGATGCTTTGACGAACATCATAGCTCGATGTGGAGCGGAAGGACTTGATGATATTTACAGTATCAGACTCGTGTCGAAGGAATTTAAAGAGCTTTGCGATGATAATGAGGTTCTCAGGAATATAGATATACGTTATATTCCATTCTATTCCCCTTTAAGAAGTAGGTCTCTTTTGAACAATTTCCTCACTAAATTATACAATACCGGTAATGTGGAAGCTACATACCGATGTGGTATGAGAGAGTTCTTTGTCAAAGGGAATCGTGATGGTGGTTTGGAACTGCTGCTAAGAGCATCTAATGGTGACTGTGAAGAAGCCACACTGCTTTACGGATTTGTGATAGTCTGTTTAGGAAATGACAGAAGACAGGAGGGTTATGAAGTCCTAAGACGTCTACTGCAAGAAAAAATTGCTGAAACATTGGAATACATAGAACACCTCCAGAACAGAATCTTTCGTTACCCAGGATCGCTCAGTTGGCGAGGAGAGCAGCAATTGCTAATTCTCAAAAAAACATATGGTCGAGAATGATGTTCTTGCAGAGGTGAATTCCTAGAGATTCTCCATTTCTTAGAATGATTCGATGCTGAAGACATTGATCAACCAATGGCCGAAACTTGTGAAGTATGCACTTGGTACTACGAATTCAGTAAGATCTTTCCCAACCATTAGTTGTTGAACAGTTAATGTAATTTCCTTTTCGTTTTTGTACTCGTTTTCATTTTCGTACTCGTTTTCGTCTTGATTAGTTAATGTAATTTTCCTTTCAACCATTAGCGTATTGTTAACTCTACCACATAACACAGTCTAACTCTACCAAGCGTAGTGTTAACACGGTCTAACTCTGCCAAGCATAGTGTTAACTCTACCACATAACAAAGTCTAACTCTAGCGAGGAATAAAGAACTTTACCAAACGGAGTGTTAACTCTACCACATAACACGGTCTAACTCTACCAAGCGTAGTATTAACACGGTCTAACTCTACCACATAACACGGTCTAACTCTATCAAGCGTAGTGTTAACTCTACCACATAACAAGGTCTAACTCTACCAAGGAATAAAGAACTCTACCAAACGGAGTGTTAACTCTACCAAATAACACGGTCTAACTCTACCAAGCATAGTGTTAACACGCTCTAACTCTACCACATAACACGGTCTAACTCTACCAAGCGTAGTGTTAACTCTACCACATAACAAGGTCTAACTCGACCAAGGAATAAAGAACTCTACCAAACGGAGTGTTAACTCTACCACATAACACGGTCTACCTCTACCAAGCGTATTGTTAACTCTACCACGAAATAAATAACTCTACCAAACGCAGTGTTAACTCTTCTATTTAAGAACGAATTCTTTGACTACATGTCCGGACATTGTGACAAATTTTCTTACATTTAGAACAAGCTGAAACTTTTCTTGGACGTTTTTTGGGCTGAGAACACTCGACATCATACCTCTTGCAAGAACACGTCTGCTCAGTCAAGTTGACTAAATGAGAAGTTTCGGATCGCGTAACAACAGTCTGGTGTTCGTCTATGTCCTGCACGTTGTACTGTCTACCTTCATCGACCCTTGTCTTTCATTTATAACAACAATGTTAACTCTAGTAAAGGCATTGTTAACTCTACGATGAAGGGACTAACTCTACTATGGGCAATGGTAACTCTACCTTTAGGAGCTTTTCAACAGATGTTGTTAGAACAGTTGACGTGAGAGTGGCATTCGTCTTCCGCTTCGCGAACCAACGTGTTAACATCGACCTTATTGCATCTATAAGCTGGACAATAGGAAAAGTTCTTGCCTCTGATAATGTATGGTTTATTGATTCTGCAATGTTCGACATAGTGAAATTGTATCTGTTTCCGGGAAAGTACACTCGACTCCACAACCGCACGTCAGCTTTTATCAAGTAGGCATGAAGCTTTGGATTTAACGCTTGAATCTGAGCAAGTATAGCGTTGAATTCATCGACCCTAAAAGCGGTGGCAGCTTTCTTGAACAACTTAAAGGGCTCGCCACCTCTAAATTTTGACAAAATGTTCTTTCATAGGTGGTAGGTGCAAATACCCCGAGAAGAAAGTGGATACACAATCTTTATGGCTTTAGCAATGGATTTGTGTCTATCTGATATGATGGCAAGTTCTCTGTCATCAGGGATCACATGGTTTAGCTGTCTAAAAAACCATTCTCATGATTCGTCATTCTCGATATCAACCACACCAAAAGTCATAGAAAATATGTTGAAGTTACCATCTTGCATGGTAGCGGTTAGTAGAGTACCTTTATACTTCCCTAGCAAAAATGTACCATCGACAACAACAACCTTCCTCATGTAGGGAAAACCCCTAATACTTGCATCGAATGCGATGAAAAGAAACTTAAACTTGTCTTGCCCGTCAACTTTGAGCTTTATTAGAGTTCCGGGATTCGCTCTTCTAATAGCAAACAAGTACGACGGAAGTTCTTCATAACTACTTTCCGAACTCCTGGTAATTGGGGATCGTGCTTGGCTTAGAGTACGGTGTGTTTTCCAGTACTTCAACTGCATAAACGTCAGACTTAAATGTCACACTAACTCTACCATACGTCAGACTAACTCTACTACACTACAATTTAACTCTACCACACACTATAACCTAACTCCACTACATATAATCCAACTCTACCACACTATTATCTAACTCTACCACACTGTCAGACCAACTCTACTAAAACGTCAGCACTGCAATCTAACTCTACTACACTGCAAGCCAACTCTACCAAATGCCAAAACGGCAATCTAACTCTAGCACACTTTACAACCTAACTATACCAAACGACAGACTAACTCTACTACACGTAATCCACCTCTACCATACTGTCAGACCAACTCTACTTAAACGTCAGCACTGCAATCTAACTCTACTACGAAAATTAACTCAACCATGGCGTAAAATTACGTTTGTACCTTTAGACCGAATCGCTTGCTCATTGAATCAGCAACGTGTTGATGAAGAACTGATGGCCCAATTCCACCTACGAATTCCAAGTATAACCTTCCTAAGACTTCCGTTGACGCTTGTCGTGAACGACCTGATCTCTCCATAACAGAACAACTATGTTCTCCCATATACTTCCGAACAAAGAAACATCCACCTTCGTCGACAGGTGAAGCTCGCACTTTCCACTGACAGTTTGGTACCCAACATTTTACATCCAACACTGTCTTCGATGAAGTATCAACATCAAAGTCAAACCTCTGTACGACAGAAAGTATTTTTAGCCTGGTTATGAGTTCTTTTTTTGATGAGTATCGTTGCCCAACAACCAATGCGAGTGCTGACATCTCTATGTCCAAAAACTCAGCATTCAAATCCAACCCCGTTGCTTTCTCCGACATGTTTTTCTTCTTTTCTTCCTTTGATTTTCTACGAACACTGATATAATCTTCATCATCCGAGCTTGCGCCATCCATATCATCGCAACAGTCAAATCTGAATTCCACATCCTGGTCCTCAGCATGTTCACTTTCATGTTTCACATTTTCTGGTATACGCTCATTGTTTGGTCCACCTGTACTAAACACCGGATCAACTCTACTACACCGAACATACGATGCATCATTCTCCGACTTACATTGGAATTTCTCGTCAACGTTTCTCCAACTACACTGACCTTTTTCAAGGTAACTCAATGAAACATGAGATCTAGTGGTAATTTCGACACATAGACGCATTGCTTCTTTACGAAATTGTGAAACAAACACTTACAATTGTCTATCGTTACTTACAATTAGTGACTGAATGACAACATTTGGTTACAGGGGGAGTATCTTCTGGTAGTGACTGAATGACAACATTTGGCATGTAGCTTAGTTTTAGCTCATGACAATATACATCCAAACCAAAATCGGCATAAACCATCTCCAGCATTTCTTCGAGCCTTAAATCTTTGACAATGCCTATGGTCTGACACCCGTACGATTGGTCCACCGAAAATATCCATCGATTTTCATTAAAACTCCATATCCCACAAACCAAAATGATTTGATCCATAGATCCAAACATAAACAGAAAAAGCAAAGGAGCAGCGAAGAAGTAAAGGAGCTTCAAGAAAGCTACAATGGCGTCACTTATGGAGGAATCAGTTGGATGCGCGGCAGATGAGGTAATAACTGAGGGGTAAATACATAATTTAAGCTCTACTACGAAAGTATGCTAGGTTTCCAAAATTAACTCTACCATACTGTACTCTGTTCGTGTGGTAGAGTTGATTAAAGCACAAAAAACAACTCTATTATGCTGGAAATCAAACTCTACCAAGCACACTTCACCTCTATCACGCTGGAAATCTAACTCTACTACACACGAAATTTCATTAATGTCAACTCTACTAAGCATACTTTAACTCTATTGTACTGGAACTCTAACTCTACCATACTGCACTATGTCCGTGTGGTAGAGTTGATTAGAGCACAAACAACAACTCTATTATGCTGGAAATCTAACTCTACCAAGCACACTTCCCCTCTATCACGCTGGAAATCTAACTCTACTACACACGCAATTTCATTAATGTCAACTCTACTAAGCATACTTTAACTCTACTACGCTGGAACTCTAACTCTACCATACTGCACTTTGTCCGTGTGGTAGAGTTGATCGCTTACGTGGCAGATTTCATTAATGGCATTTTCGTAATTACTTTTTTTCCTCATTAGGAAAAGGCAAAATAGTATATATTAAATTTAAAAAACTATTCTATTAATTTACAAACATTTGCTCTATTTCAATATTTACCACTTAATTCCGCTATAATCTAGCAAATCACCCTATTAGAAACCTCAAATTAAAAAACAATCTATTGAAGATGGTCTAACGTTCAACAACTTCAAATTATATGCCACGTACCAAGCAAAACAGAGTAATGGGTCTCAACAGCTTTTCTTGTACATATTGGTTGAAATTTAGAGGCTCCTTAATTGATGAATGATTAACCGTAACAATACCAAAGGAATTACAATTTACGGCCGATTTGTTTTTCTATTTGGCTATTCTCTCTCTCTC
>JAKUCM010004498.1:0-47702 GCA_023374145.1 Lepidium sativum | reverse complement strand
GAGAGAGAGAGAGAACAACCACTTTGGTGTCATTGGTCAGACTAGCTATTGTTTCAACCCACTTAGATACATAATCCACAGCAACAAGTATGTATTGGTTCCCAAAAGAGATAGGGAAGGGTCTCATAAAATCGATTCCCCAGACATCAAACACCTCAACCTCGAGAATGAAGTTCTGTGGCATCTCATTTCTTCTACTTATGTTACCTTGTCGCTGACAAGAGTCACATGTCGAAACAAATGAGTATGTGTCACGAAACATCATGGGCCACCAGAAACCTGCGCATACAGACGAATGAGGGTCGATCGCGTCAGGTGTGAGGAGTTGGTCAATGGATCGAGCGTAGTTTTTCCTATCTAAAGTAGCAATCGATCGATCTAGGTGTTGATCGATCGATCGTTCAGCTCATAGTAGAAGAATCCAAAGTCAAGCTCCACTCTTGCTCAGCGTGTGGAATCCAAAGTATCCTTGCGTTTTGTACCTGAAAAGACTTTAAAAACACAACAAAGACTAAAGAAAACATATGAATTAGTAAGCTATAAGTCGGTATAAACGAGGTATATCACTTTTCAATCCAGAAATATAGTAAACATCCGTTAGGATTTTTTTCTCCCCAAGAACCTTTCCATTTTATATCAATACGAGAATCATCTCCAAATCTTACTTTTCCTGTAATTGTCTCATCAAGTTTTGTGAAGAAACTCGTAGTGCCCAACATGTGATTACTTGCTCCATTGTCTAAGTACCACAATCCGTCATCTTTTGACTCATACCTCTTTGGCTCGATATTCCTTTCATTCAATTCATGCATAAATAAACCTTCTCCTTCTTGAGATTCTTCCTCCTCTTCTAGGTTTTCATATACCTCTTGAAGTCTAAGTAATCTATTCGGGCACTTACTTGCGAAGTGTCCTTTCTTATCACACCTAAAACAAATTACTTGAGCTAAATCGAACTTCTTTTTCTCGCCACGGCTGTAGCCTCTTCATCTTCCTCTTCCACGACTATTATGTCATCTAACACGTTCTTGTCCACCATCCTCTTGGTATTCCATATTTGCATACATTAGCTTACCTTCATTAACATCGAGTTGTTGCTCTTCCTCATTAATCCTTTCTTCATAAGCTTTTAGTCTCCCAACTATGTCCTTAAAACTTATCTTCTTTAGATCAAGGACTTGTTCAAGAGAAGCAATAATCGTTATGTATTTCTTCCTCGGAAAACTATACAGAAACTTTTGCACAACTTTGGATTCTACAATTGTTTCTTCTAGAGTTGTTGTTTTGACGTAATTTCGGAAAGTCTTCCGACAAAACTATCTATAGTATCAGTTTCCTTCAAACTCGGCTGCTAGGGTTTCTAATCTAGCTTCCTTAACTCTATCAGCTCCAACATGACGAGATTTAATTGCCTCCCAAATCTCTTTTGGAGTCTCTAAATCGCCTACTTGAAGAATAAGTGTCTCGAGTATGGATGGAAACAAAAGAGCCTTTGCCAAACTGTTTATTTCTCCTTCTCCTCCTGTTACAATCTCTGCCCATACCTTATGTACCTCAAACAAAAATTTTATACGGATAGCCCAAACGGTGTAAATTGTAGAGGTCAACATCAAACATTGGAGCGATGACAAAGAAAGCCCTCCTTCCTTCGGTTTTGCTTCGATCAATTCACTCATGACTTGTTTTAACAATCATCCTACGAATTTGCATACTATATAATGATCTTTGACCACCTTTGCTTATAGTGACTTGGCCCTCTCTTTTGCAGACCCACAAGCTTAGGACTTTAAGCAAATTAAGTTGCAATCCTTTTCCAAAAGGTTTCAGCTTTTTGTTCATTCCCAACAATTGATCCTTGCTTGTGTTGGGCCAAACACTGACGAACATCACATCTTCTGTGGGAGTCTGCTTCCTTCTTAATCTTCGATCATCAACTTCACTTGGAGCTTCAAACAATTGACTACTAAATACATTAGGTTCTCATTCACCAAGTATTCAACTTGGTGAATCCCTCTCATAAAGATTGGGTTCAAGGTTCTGGGTTTTTATACAACAGATCTAGGAAGCTAGAAGACTGACTATATGGATTCATAGAATCCATATGTGGGTATTTAAAGGAGAAGAAAATAGAAGACTGAAGGTGGAACTTATTGGTTAAAGACACAACAAATTTGTGTTGTCAGGTTTATGGGTTTGTTAAGACTCAATGTGAAGCTTTCATATAAGCTTAAGTTAAGACACAACATTTTTTTATGGTTTTAGCAGTTAATGTAAACCTAAATCAACTATTTACCTAACTAAAAACTACAAGCATTTATCACAAATCAAATAGAATCATGAATCCTAATAAATTTACAATAATAAGTGTGATGTAGACCGTCGTAATCAACATATACAAGCATTTATCACAAGATCAACAAAAACAACCAATAGAGACCAAATTACAGAAAACTTATACTAAATAGCTAAGAAAATCAAACTAACTTGTAATCCAGTCGTGGCAATTAACAAGTCTTTGGGAGCATATGCTTCAATGTCTTTGACTTTTACATGCGCATTAGAATATGATGAAAGATAAACTTACTGATCAGTCAATGAAGAAAATAGATTTTGAGATATGAGAGTGATAATGTTAATAAGAGAACTCACAAGAGATTTGAGACAGAGGTTGTATCTCCTGCTAATTTTCTAGCTCTTTTCTTCCAATGATCTCTTCTCTTATGTCTATTATTTTCTCCTTGTATCTCTTTCCACAAAAAACAAATAAAGCTAGAGATCATTATTCAATCCACAAGCCCTAATTTCACTAAATCCTAATTTATAACCAATAAACTTTACTGGTAGAAATTGACATCAATCTACAACTAATAACAGAAAACCCTAATTTAATTAACAAGAAAGAGCCCTAATTTTTTGAAAATCAAAGAACCCTAATTTTGAAAATCAAACAACCCTAATATCAAAAATCAAACAATCATAACTACTAAAAGTTCACAAAATCATATCTAGCGGTTTAACAGATAAGAAACCCCAACGAATAGGGAAAGAATCTCTCTGATTTTGTCAACATACTCTCGGATCTGGTGAAGCAACTCGGCAATTGGTGAAGGTGACGGTCCAATTTGCTGACTTAGTGCCTCTGATGCTCACACGCGACCGTCGAGATGAAGATTTAGGCAGGTTTCGCCGTCGATTTGAGAGATGTTGCCTTCATCGCCACCAAAAGAAAAAGAACAAAAAAGTTTTCGGGAAAACACAAAATGAGAAAAAATATTGCATGTAGTGATTTTTTTTCCAGAGAAAACCTTACATCCAATAACTAACTGACACGTAGACGTCTTTTAAGATTTCTTAAGTTTCTAAAATTAAAAAACGTTTCCAAACATAATAACCCATTTTTAATTTAATTAAAATGCATTTATTCTTAAGAACCTCTTCAAAAAAATCCCGTTAGAACTGTTCTTATAAGGAACTAATGGAAGAGAAGGAGGATAAGTGTAACACCCGCGTTCTGCGGACCCTTCGGGTGATTCCGGATGGGTTCGAGGGACAAAGGAAGTTGTGTGAGGAAGTAAGGAAAAGTCTGGGGTTTTGATCGAACAAGGCTAAATGCCATTCGGACAAGGCAATGTGTCATTCAGACAAGGCCAAGTGTCATTCGGACAAGGCCAAGTGCCATTCGGACAAGGCCATGTGCCATTCGGACAAGGTCGCGAAAATTTCGGACCAGGATGCGTGAAGTTCGGACAAGGTCGCGTGAAATTCGGACCAGGCCGCGGGAAATTCGGACAAGTCCATAAAATTCGGACAAGGGAGTGACAGTGTCCGAACGGGTAGTGTGTTCGGACAAGAAGTGAAATATTCGGACAGGAAGTGAAATATTCGGACAGGAAGTGAAGTGTTCGGACAGGGAAGTTGAGTGTCCGAACTGAAGGGAGTGATAGTGGGAAGTGGTTGGGCCGTCCATGGGTCGGTCCGGGACATAAGTGTCCAGCGGATTGGACTTGATCCAATTCAGGTGGGCTCAAATTTGGCCCACCTTGGGGCGAATTAGGGTTAGGGTTTTTCACCCAAAACACTATAAATAAGGATCAAAACTGTCGCAGCCCAAAAATCATCACGAAAATCTCTAAGGAAGTCGGAATCATTGCGAAGCACTCTAAGACCGATTTTTGCCGAATCGAGCAAGGGAAAGAGCGGATCGAGAGCGATCAAAACCGGATCTGAGTATCTTGATTGGCAATCGCCTCAAGAGGTGTCAGAAAAGGCTAAGGCAAAGGTGAGTTTTCGGGACCGTTGAGGTGATTCTTGGTTCGTTTTGGGTAATAGTGGGATTAAGTCTTAGATGGGTTAGGATTGCGTGATTGATTGGATTAATATGTACTGGTTTCCGTTCATGATTGGTGTTTTGGTTGATTCGGATGAATCCGAGTAACTAAGGCAATAGATCGGATCGGACTCTGAGCATATGAATATGCTGGACTCTGTGCATGAATAATGCTATCTCTGACTTGATTGCTTGTTGTTTAATACGTATCTGGTTTGGCCTAGTGGGACGGAATGACCGACTCACTAAGCAAATTCGTTTGCTTACCCAATCTACGTGATTGTAGGTGATTTACCTAAAGACCGTGAAAGTGGCTAAGTAGGAGCGAGACCGAGGCGAGAGGGAGGAAGGATGGAATAAGACTGGGTTAAAATAGGTCTAGACACATTTAAATTCGAACATTCTTGCAAACTTGTTGTACTAGAACCTCTTGAGTTGGTTTATGCATATGTTTTGGGCTTATAAAACTGTCAAACACCCGAAAAAGACTAAGTAAAGAAAGAACCTAAAACTGACTAAGTGTTTGGTCCGCCCAAGGCCAAACTGAATCGAATCCGGACGTAGACATCTTGAGTTAGGGTGTCACAAGTTGTTATCAGAGCGCGGTTTGGTTCTAGGATAGTCGGGTTATATGCATAAACGGGTTAGATGAATGAAAATCCATCCTCCTCGCGCCAAGGTCTCGCGGTAAGGTTTATATGTACTTATATGGGTGTGAATTGAACTAAGTTAGTATGAGGGACTAACTTAGTGAATCGGGTCACTGTAGATGGCTAAAAGTAATCGGACCAGAAGGAATGTGGGAAACGAGGCGGCTTCCCGAGCTGTGACGGGAAGGACCGAGGATGAGGATGTCCAGAGTGTGGACAATCAAAGTGTGGAAAGAAGTGAACATCCCAACGCGAGTGCTGGTACCGCGAATCCGATTGGGATGAGTGCGGTGTTTGCTCTTTTGACCAAAGTCTTGGAAAGACTTCCTGCTGTAGTGCCCGCTGCAGCAGTACCACCGCGGGTGATTCCGGTTCCGGTGGAAACTGGGGTCGAGGAGACACACTCTCCAGTTACTCCATCATATCTGAAAATGATGGACCACATGCAGAAGTTAGGCACCAAGTTCTTTTCAGGAGGTGTCAAGCCTATCGAGGCAGACGAGTGGCGAAGTAGGTTGGAAAGGAATTTCAACTCTATCCGGTGTCCGTAAGATTTTAAGAGGGATATCGCGGTCCACTACCTGGAAGGGGACGCGCACAATTGGTGGCAAGGTGTTTCGGGAAGAATGGATAACCCGAACTGTAGCTGGGAAACGTTCGGTAAGGAGTTTAGGGCAAAATACTTCCCACCGGAAGTGTTTGATCGGCTTGAGGGAGCCTTTCTGGATCTTTGCCAAGGATCCATGTCCGTGAGAGAATATGAGACCAAGTTCAACAATCTGAGGCGATATGCGGGTCGCGAGTTGGACGATGAGAAGGTCCAGGTTCGTCGCTTCATGCGCGGACTGCGAATTGAGCTCCGGAACGTTTGCCAAGTCCGGAACTACAATTCTGTTGCCGAGCTGGTAGAGAAGGCAACACAGTTGGAAAGTGGGCTGGAAGAAGCCAAGGTGGCTGGGGAAAGGAAGCGGGTACAGACTGTACCGCAAGTGCAGCCGGGAAGTGTTTCGGGACACAGGTTCAAGAAGTTGGAAGGAAATGGGTCCGCGAAGCCAATTGTTGCCCGTAGTACGTGCAAGGTCTGCGGGAAGGAGCATTCTGGTACATGCAGATTTGCTTCGGGTGCATGCTTCCGGTGTGGTAGCACGGAGCATAGGATACGAGACTGCCCGAAAGAGGACCCAAGGGGAAAGGAAGTCCAAACTAGTGATGCAAGGGTGTGCTACAACTGCGGTGAAGTTGGGCACATCAGACCGCATTGTCCGAAGTTGGAGCAGTCTTCAGGGAAACGGGCAAGTGAAGCACTGCCACCTCCGCCAAAGAGGCAAGCATTGGTGCCGAGGGTTTATTCGATGGTTGCGGATTCAGCGGATCAGAACACTGCGCGCCCAATAACTGGAACTGTGAAAATGGGTGGTGTGGCAACCCATGTACTGTTTGATTCGGGGGCGACACACTGTTTTGTGCACCCAAGAATGATAGGTACTGAGGGATTCCAGAAGGAACCCGAGGAAGGTAAAGGACTAGTCCGAGCCGCTGGTGGGCAAGTGATGGACATTTTGGGTAGTGTCCGGAACGTCCCAGTGTGCATAGAGGGAGTGAGCATGCCAGTTGATCTGGTGATCTGCCAAGTGAAGTCTTATGACGTGATCTTGGGAATGGATTGGCTCGGAAGGAACAAGGCACACTTAGACTGCCATCGCGGTCGAGTGAAATTTGAAAATGGTAGGAATCAGCTGGTGTTTCAGGGAATCCGACCCACCTCAGGGAACTTGATCATTTCGGCTATCCAAGCAGAACGGATGGTCGAGCTAGGATGTGAAGCGTACCTAGCTACGATCACAACTGCCGAGACAGAAACGGACACAGAACTTAAGGACATTCCGGTGGTGAATGAGTTCGAGGATGTGTTCGCGGCAGTTAAGGGTTTACCACCATCTCGATCTGATCCTTTCACGATCGAGTTAGAACCCGGGACGGCCCCAATCTCTAAGGCACCTTATCGGATGGAGCCGGCAGAGATGGCCGACTTAAAGAGGCAGCTTAGTGAATTGACGGACAAGGGATTCACTCGCCCAAGTAGTTCGCCTTGGGGTGCACCAGTACTCTTCGTCAAGAAGAAGGATGACACGTTCAGGCTGTGCATAGATTATCGTGGGCTGAACCGAGTAACGGTAAAGAACAGGTACCCTCTTCCACGGATAGTTGAGTTGTTGGACCAACTCAGAGGTGCTACCTGGTTCTCAAAGATTGATTTGGCTTCGGGTTATCATCAGATCCCAATCGCGGAGTCTGACGTTCGGAAAACAGCCTTCCGAACAAGGTACGAACACTTTGAGTTCGTGGTCATGCCCTTCGGGCTGACCAATGCTCCAGCAACCTTCATGAAATTGATGAACGATGTGTTCCGAGAATTCTTGGATGAATTCGTGATCATCTTCATAGATGACATTCTGGTGTACTCTAAGTTGCCGGAAGAGCATCAAGGTCACTTAAGGACGGTTTTGGGGAAGCTAAGGGAACACAAGATGTTCAGAAAGCTGAGTAAGTGCAACTTTTGGCAAAGGGAAATTGGGTTCTTGGGTCATGTGGTCTCGGATAAGGGAGTGTCCGTGGACCCGGAAAAGATCAAAGCAATTTCAGAATGGCCTAGACCCTTGAACGCATCCGAGGTGAGGAGTTTCCTTGGATTGGCTGAGTATTACCGACGTTTTGTTAAAGGCTTTGCGAGCATGGGGCAGCCTATGACCCAACTTACTGGAAAGGATGTCCCTTTCAGTTGGACTAAGGAATGTGAAGGGAGTTTCTCAAGGCTTAAGGACATGTTAACGAGTACTCCAGTTCTGGCCTTTCCGGAACCAAGTGAGCCTTATGTGGTGTATACGAACGCATCACGAATGGGTTTGGGTTGCGTACTGATGCAGCATGGGAAGGTGATTGCTTATGCATCACAACAGTTAAGGAAGCATGAAGTGAATTACCCCACTCATGACTTGGAACTGGCTGCAGTGGTTTTCGCCTTGAAGATATGGCGATCCTACCTTTATGGTGGGAAGGTCCAAGTATTCACGGATCATAAGAGTTTGAAGTACATCTTCACTCAACCGAACCTGAACCTAAGGCAAAGACGATGGATTGAACTGATCGCAGACTATGACCTGGACATAGAATACCATTCGGGTAAGGCAAACTTAGTTGCTGATGCACTAAGTAGGAAAAAGGTGGACGTGGACTCGGAAAAAAAGATGGAAGGGCTGATTAGCATGGTCGGGACGTTGAGCCTAGCAGCCTTAACGGTTGAAGAGGAACCTTTGGGCTTAGGTGCAGCGGACCAAGCATATTTGCTAAGTCGGGTACGGATTGCCCAAGAAAAGGATGAAAATCTGAACAAGGTAGCAAAGAACGATAATACTGAGTACCAGATTTCGAATAATGGGACGATTCTGGTTTATGGCCGAGTGTGTGTTCCAAACGACCAAGGATTGCGGGAAGAAATCCTTAAGGAGGCACATCAGTCTAAATTGGCTATCCATCCTGGATCAACCAAGATGTACCGAGATCTAAAAAGGTATTATCATTGGACAGGAATGAAGCGGGACGTGGCTAAGTGGGTTTCAGAATGCCCTACTTGCCAATTGGTGAAGGCAGAACACCAAGTTCCTAGTGGGTTGTTGCAAAGCCTACCGATCCCGGAATGGAAATGGGACATGATCACAATGGACTTTATAATGGGACTGCCCATTTGTGATAAAAGGGATGCGATATGGGTCATAGTGGATGGACTGACCAAGTCTGCTCACTTCATTGCGGTCAATAGGACGGATCGAGCTGAAAAGTTGGCTGAAATCTATGTAAAGGAGATTGTTCGGTTGCATGGTGCACCGACAAGCATAGTGTCAGATCGGGATGCCAAGTTCTGTTCAGCGTTTTGGAAAGCGCTTCAGGCTAGGTTGGGGACTAGGGTCCATACGAGTACGGCTTACCATCCGCAGACAGATGGTCAGTCAGAGCGTACTATCCAAAAACTTGAGGACTTATTGCGGGCAAGTGTGTTGGATTGGGGAGGTAAGTGGGATGAGCACTTACCTTTGGCCGAATTCGCGTATAACAACAGTTATCACGCAAGTATTGGGATGTCTCCGTATGAGGCACTGTACGAACAACCATGTCGAACCCCTTTGTCTTGGACTCAAGTGGGGGAGCGAAGCATTTATGGGCGAGATTTCATAGAGGATACAACAGAAAAGTTGAGAATGGTCAGGCTCAACATAAAATAAGCTCAGGATAGGCAAAAGAGCTATGCGGACAAGAGAAGGAAGAATCTTGAGATCGCAGTTGGTGACTTGGTCTACCTTAAGACAGTCACATATAAGGGTAAGGAGCGTTCGGCCCGATCAGCTAAGTTAACACCAAGGTATATGGGGCCTTATGAGATTTTGGAAAGGATTGGGAAAGTAGCCTATAAGTTGGCACTGCCTGTGGAACTGGATGCGTTTCATAACGTTTTCCATGTTTTGATGCTAAAGAAGTGCTTAGGCAATGGAGAACGAGTCGTGGTTGAACCTCCAAGGAACCTAAGGGAAAATATGACAGTTGAGGGAGTTCCAGTCCGGATCCTAGATAAGAAGGTCAAGGCAGACCCAAGGAAGAAAACCAGAATGGTCCAAGTCGAATGGGATTGCGATGGGGAAATTGAGGTCACATGGGAACCAGAAGTCAGAATGAAGGAAAATTTTCCTAAGTTATTTGAGAAGCAAAAGGCTGGACCATCCCAAGTCTAGATTCGAGGACGAATCCTTTGAAGTGGGGGAGACTTGTAACACCCGCGTTCCGCGGACCCTTCGGGTGATTCCGGATCGGTTCGAGGGACAAAGGAAGTTGTGTGAGGAAGTAAGGAAAAGTCTGGGGTTTTGATCGAACAAGGCTAAATGCCATTCGGACAAGGCAATGTGTCATTCAGACAAGGCCAAGTGTCATTCGGACAAGGCCAAGTGCCATTCAGACAAGGTCGCGAAAATTTCGGACCAGGATGCGTGAAGTTCGGACAAGGTCGCGTGAAATTCGGACCAGGCCGCGGAAAATTCGGACCAGGCCGCGGGAAATTCGGACAAGTCCATAAAATTCGGACAAGGGAGTGACAGTGTCCGAACGGGTATTGTGTTCGGACAGGAAGTGAAATATTCGGACAGGAAGTGAAGTGTTCGGACAGGGAAGTTGAGTGTCCGAACTGAAGGGAGTGATAGTGGGAAGTGGTTGGGCCGTCCATGGGTTGGTCCGGGACATAAGTGTCCAGCGGATTGGATTTGATCCAATTCAGGTGGGCTCGAATTTGGCCCACCTTGGGGCGAATTAGGGTTAGGGTTTTTCACCCAAAATCCTATAAATAAGGATCAAAACTGTCGCAGCCCAAAAATCATCACGAAAATCTCTAAGGAAGTCGGAATCATTGCGAAGCACTCTAAGACCGATTTTTGCCAAATCGAGCAAGGGAAAGAGCGGATCGAGAGCGATCAAAACCGGATCCGAGTATCTTGATTGGCAATCGCATCAAGAGGTGTCAGAAAAGGCTAAGGCAAAGGTGAGTTTTCGGGACCGTTGAGGTGATTCTTGGTTCGTTTTGGGCAATAGTGGGATTAAGTCTTAGATGGGTTAGGATTGTGTGATTGATTAGATGAATATGTACTGTTTTCCGTTCATGATTGGTGTTTTGGTTGATTCGGGTGAATCCGAGTAACTAAGGCAACAGATCGGATCGGACTCTGAGCATATGAGTATGCTGGACTCTGTGCATGAATAATGCTATCTCTGACTTGATTGCTTGTTGTCTAATACGTATCTGGTTTGGCCTAGTGGGACGGAATGACCGACTCACTAAGCAAATTCGTTTGCTTACCCAATCTGCGTGATTGTAGGTGATTTACCCAAAGACCGTGAAAGTGGCTAAGTAGGAGCGAGACCGAGGCGAGAGGGAGGAAGGATGGAATAAGACTGGGTTAAAATAGGTCTAGACACATTTAAATTCGAACATTCTTGCAAACTTGTTGTACTAGAACCTCTTGAGTTGGTTTATGCATATGTTTTGGGCTTATAAAACTGTCAAAAACCCGAAAAAGACTAAGTAAAGAAAGAACCTAAAACTGACTAAGTGTTTGGTCCGCCCAAAGCCAAACTGAATCGAATCCGGACGTAGACATCTTGAGTTAGGTGTCACAATAAGCTCATTACTGTTTTAGGACCTTTGTGTGAATATGACTTACATGGAATGTTTTCACTCTTTCACTTCTGCATGTCATATTCATCTCAATATTTACAGTTTTTGAACTGATTTAACGTTGGATATTCAGTTTGATTCTAATTCTTTCGGTTCTAAAAATATAGTAATCAATAGATCTTATTAAAATTTGGTTCGGTTTCGATTCCGAAAAAATAGAACCCAATTAATCCAAAATAATATTGATTCGGTTCTCAATCAAAAATAATCAAATATCTGAAAGAATATAATCAAAGTAACCAACATTTATTTTTTAGGACCCTAAATCAAACCAATAATCAATATTATTTAAAAATTGGAACTGAACGGTTCGGTTTTTGGTTCCGGATATTATGCCTAGCCATAGCCTGATTTGTGTATCATTGAAAGTGATTTATCTGTAAAGGTACGGAGACTTGGAATGTAAGAAGTTAGGGATTAACATTGAGACTAGAGGTACATAAGATGTTAACAAAACAAAAAGAGAATATTTTTCTATTTGACATAACCCAAAAAGAAACTAAAACATATATTCTGTAGATTTTTTTTGTCAACTTCTGTAATTATAAACTATGAAAATGAAAACAAAACAACATAACAAAATTGGAGTCTGTGGGATTTGTGAAAGAGTTGAGACTTTAGATGTTTTGTTGAGGCTGTATGAAGTTTATCATCATGAAAGCCAATAACAAAGATAAGATCACACCCACTGCAGAGACCATGAACTTGTTGTACCCAAGAGCTCCAACATCTAATCTTCTTACACTTCCGATATCTGAGTTTGAGTCTGTCTCTTCCTCCTACAAAACGATGACCAACATTACTTTGTTTGTAGGTCTTTAAAGAACAAAGCCACCACTAGATTCTTTGTAAGTTAAGAGTTTTCAACTAAAGGTAAACAGTATAATTCACTTAGATGCCTGCAAAATCATATTTATAAGAATTCATTTACCTCTGGAGTGGTTAGTGAAGTAACGGAGGCTGGGGGTTTACTTTCTTGATGGCAACAAGAAGGATTCTGGTCAGACTTTGGTGAAACTTCACTTCCATTGCCACTCTCCACATAAACCGTTTTACCAATCTTTTTCAACTTCATCATCAACACAAAATTATCTCTTGACAAGCTAGTTATCTGCAAAAGAAGTCATAATATTTGAGCATCCACTATGATGATGAGGAAGCTACAAGGACATAAAATGGGTTTCATGAGTATGTTAATGTATTAATACCTGTTTATGAAGTCGTTCTCGTTCAGCAGCTAGTTGCATGACCAATTTTTTCATGATCTTGTTATGTACAGCAATATCTTTAGCGGTTCGAATCTTTCTTTCTTCTGCTTTCTGTAAATATTTTTCCACTTCTTTCAATCTACCTTTAAAAAATTTCAGTTTTTCGTTGAGCTCTGTATTAGCTTCAGATACCATGATCAACTTCTCTTCCGTATAGTCAGCCCTGTTTTCAGTCTTTAAAACTTTTGATTTTAGATCCTCGATCACATCCTCCATATCAGAAACAGTAGAATATAATAAGTTCTGCTTTTCTTTACTTGCTTCGCCAGCTGCAACTGCATGTTCTAGTTGAAGATCTGAGTCCCTGGAGTGTTTTTCAAGAGATGCTAACTTCTCAAGAGTAAACCCCTTGGCTCTAAAAGTCCCTAACTCCTCATGAAGCTCCTTATTGCTTCCCTCTAGTGTTTTGCATTTGGATTCTGCTTCTTCAGCCCTTGCTTCAGTTTTGGCTAATTGTTCTTTCAGCTCCTCGATGAAACTTTCAAAATCTGTTACCAGAGCACTAGAAGTCGCAACTTCATCTTCTGTTTGAAGCCCATATTCATTCAGTTGTTCCTCAAGGGAGCTAACTTTTTCATTTAATGTGGAATTCTCAGTGTTCAACAAAATCAATTTTCCCTCAGCTTCTCTCAAACTCTCTTTTAAACCATCCATTTGTGCCATAAGAAAGTCATGAACTCTTGCATTGCTGCTATCAAGCTTGTGCAAGGCAGACGCTTTAGCCTCTAAACGTTCCTTTGAATCAAAGAGCTCAGACTTCAAGTTTTCTTCCCGCTTAAAAGAGCCGCTTAAACTAAACTGGAGAATGTGGAGTTTTCCAGACAGCTCCTTTGACGTTCCCTTAAAGACTTCAGCAGCATTATCTGCCTCAAGCCACCTTGAGAACGCATCTACAGTTACTTCTTCCATATAGATAACATCCTGCTCGGAAGAATAGAGTTTCATCTCTAGTTCTCGTTCAGTATTTCTTGATTCACTTAGTTTTTTCTCAAGTTCCATCTCCTTAGCCAAAGATTTCTCAAGCATCCTCAAAACGTTCCTTTGCTGATCAGCAGTCTGCATTTTGATCTTAGCGCTCAGATCACCAAACTCACCCTCGTTTTGAGACACTGCCGTGTTGCCTCCATTCCCTGCCAAAACAAAATTTTCACATAATTTTCATCAAAAACTTAGAACATTCTTTACTTATAGTCATTGTGACAAGGTTTAAATAGCTAAAAGATGGTTAGGTTTTGTCACTTACAGTTTCCAAGTTCATCCAAACCAGAAGATAACCTCTGAAAGTTAGAAGATTGCTGCTTCATTTCCAACACTTGGTCCATCAACTGACTCAAAGATTGTTCAGCATCATGCAACTTCCCTTCCACATCCAAGAAAGCGTTTCCATCACGTTGAAATGGAGAAATCATGACGTGGGCACTTTGAATTTCGTTCTGGAGGAAACCAAGAAGCGATTCAAGTTCCTTCAACTCCGTATTGAGAACTAAAGACAAGAGACCAAACTCCAACGTCTTCTCAGCGGAATCGTCATCATCATTACGAGAAAATTCTTCTTCTTCTTTTTCAGAAACAGAGGACTCAAAATCG
Source organism: Lepidium sativum (assembly GCA_023374145.1). Lineage (NCBI taxonomy): Eukaryota > Viridiplantae > Streptophyta > Magnoliopsida > Brassicales > Brassicaceae > Lepidium > Lepidium sativum. Next base: position 33,599 of record JAKUCM010004498.1, on the reverse strand, counting down.
TCTTCCCTCGTACCGAGTTGCATAGTAAGAAGACTTAGATTCACCAATTTCTCAGAGACAAAAGCAAAATCCAATTCAACTTTTGTCAAAAGTTCGCCTGCATCTGAAAGTTCTGGATGCATAACTTGCCCACTAAGCGAGATATCTTCCAAAAAGGTTTCTTTTGTTGAGTTAGGCTCAGGAAGAAGGCTATCGTTGTCATCGACAGAGACAGTTCTATAGTGTTCCGTTTCTGTTTCCATCTTTTCAATTTAACTGCACAAGAGACAGCATCATTTCGTCAAAACAAATTGAATTAAGATCCGAAAATTTATGATTTTTACAAGATTATGGGTTCCGCTATAATCAGAATCGATTCCCGAAAAATCTAGGTAAAGTATCAAAAACAGATTGATTACTTGATACCGATCAATGTTTCTCACATAAACCCAAAACAAATGAAGAAGAGAAAACTTACATTTAAAAACGAAACCAGACGATTCAGATCAAAAGATGAAAGAAGATTCCTTTAGGAGGAAATGATCGAGAGAGATCGCGAAGAAGAAGAAGAAGTCTGGGTTCGTAATTAACCGAATATGACAGTAACTCTTTACTAATTTTTAAAAGCTTTTATAAATTGCAAGCGTTGAAAATACACTTTGTATATTCGATATTTTGTTGTTTCCATATTTGGGACATGCAACAAAATAGAAACTTGTAGCTGTTTCCATATTAGAGATTTGACGACAACAAATTCAGATATGAAAGTTCGTAAAACCGCGTTTATTCAAAAATATTTATCTCTACATTTACAACATAAATAGCATCAAATTCATTTAAGCTCTTCCAAAATCAGAAGATTGATTGGGTTCTAGAACTCCAGATATATTAATCTACATTTTCTGTTAAAATAATAATAATTTCACTGATTATTCACTTCTCTTAAGAGTTTGCAAAGTCATCAATGTGATGCCACATTAAGTCTCGTTCGTAGCTACTTGTGAAGGCAATCCAAAGGAGAGGTTTAAGCTAGCTCATCAGAAGCAATGCTTCACGAGTTCGACCCAAAAGACTCAGAGCAGTTGCTGCTATGTGATTTCCAGTTAGGCCAGCAAGTGTAAGCTGCTCACTAGGTGAAGCTTCTTCTATGTAACCATCTGGTAACACAATTGGTCTCCACTACCAAATGTTTGGTTCCAGAAAGAGTATATTAGAAACGCCAAAGCAAAAAGTGAGAAATTTGAAAAGATTGCGGTTTAGAATGATCTCTCTACCTTTACATTCCCATCTAGCAGGCCATCAAGGGCTATGAACTGTGCCACATGAGAACCAAACCCTCCAACACTACCTTCTTCAACAGTGATAAGGAATCTGTGGTTCTGACAAAGATCACGTACAAGCTTGATGTCAAGAGGTTTGCAAAATCTTGCATCAGCTACAGTCACGTTCAACCCGTGTTTTGAGAGAAGCGAGTGAGCATGAAGACAGTTCTGAACCATGGCTCCATACCCAAGCAAAGCCACATCTTTACCTTCTACGAGAAGTCTTCCTCTTCCAATCTACTCTAATATGATAAAGCGGTTCTTGTGTCAGTACAGTCTTTTCTTTTTGCAAAAATAAAGATGTTAAGATTGGAACTTACTTCAATTGGTAAACCATGGGGAACGAGATAATTCCTGTTAACGATGGAGCCTCTAGGGAACCGGAAACAAACCGGGCGGTCAGTGACGTATGCTGCAGTTGCAACCATATTTACAAGCTCATCCTCATCAGCTGGAGCCATGGCTATCATGTTTGGTAACGATGACATGAATGCTATGTCAAAAGCTCCACACTGCACTGGACCATCAGATCCAACAAGCCCTGCGCTTGTAATAACAAACCGCACTGCCTTTTTCTGCCTATCTACATCATTGACCACCTAATGAAACATCAAACACACTAAGGCCCTTTGCTACTAATAAAACCTCTTTTGAGTAATCATACTCTATGCGAATGAGAAGGAGAGAAAGGTGAAACCTGGTCATAAGCTCTCTGTAGAAAAGCAGAGGAAATAACGCAAAAGGGCTTGAGACCTCCAGAAGAAAGACCAGCAGAGAATGTGACAGCATGCTGCTCGGCCATTCCGACATTGAAAAACCTGTCTGGAAATCTCTCCTGAAATGTGAGAAGTGATGGATTCATCTCCATTCCTGCATGAACTACAACAATATCTCTATCCTTTTCTGCCTCCATCACTAAAGCCTCAACAAAGCAATCACTGTAAGTGCGTCTATCTGAGAAAAAAAAATTAAACCGGTTAAAGTCAAGATTTGAGTAGTGTCATGAAAATACAAAAGCAAAGAGATATACCTTTAACCATGATGATCTTTCCGGTTTCTGCATTTCGATTTTCCTCTGTGATAACGTGGACCAACACAGGACCCATTGAATCTAGAGAAGCTACTTCTCGGAGAACACAAACTAGATCTTCGATGTTGTGTCCATCAACAGGACCAATGTAGTACAAACCAAGTTCTTCAAAGAGAGTTGATCCTGTTGGTCCAACCATACCTCGTGCATACTCATCGACTTTGGCTGCCCACTCATACATACCCTTTCCGATTTTTTTCGTCATAGCCTGACGGAATCCATAGCAAAACCAAATAAACAATTGATTGTTGAACACAACCTTTCCAGCCTCATTTGTAAACAACTAAGACTCATAAATAGAGTATAAAGAATGCGTACTTTGGCTAGCTCTCTAAATTTACGGAATATTTTGCTAGACTGGATTTTGCTCATGATGCTAGATAGTGCGCTGATGGATGCCTTGGACCCCTCCTCCATATTTGAATGTAAAGAATGACGACTATCATTCAGTATAACTATCATATTAGAATCCAAGTAACCAGCATTACTCATGGCTTCATACGCTTGACCCGCAGTTATTGTCACATTGTCTATCACAGCAACAACACGATCCCTCTTTCCTTTCATATCTCGAGCAACCGCTAATCCTACAAAAAATAAAATAAATGAAACGTTCAGCACGCCAAATAGACATATAACATTCATTAGGTAAATCTAGAAAAGGGAACAAAAAAACGCTATAGCTATAAGCAACTGACTCTCTAATAAAGGGTGAAAAACTATTACCTAGCCCAGCAGAAATACTGTTGCAGCCATGTCCGGCCCCAAAAGAATCATATTCACTCTCCAATTGGGAATTTACCCCAGAGTTACCATTCTTTTGTCTAGATGGTATTGCAGACCAACGATTTGTCAAAACTTTATGCGCATATGTCTATAAAGGACAAAAAGGGTATTATTGATCACAAGAAGAAACAAATAAAAAACTTTCCACCAAATTGTTAGTCCACTGAATTTCAAAACATAAGCTTACTTGTTCCACAGCATCCCACAGTATATTGTCAACCGGGGCACGAAAAACATAATGCAGAGCAAGGGTAAGCTCTGTTGCAGCCAAGCTTGGGTTCATAGACTTTTGGGTCTTCTTCCATAGTACAGAATGAAGGTCCCTACGGATTTCATCAGCTAATTGCTTCAGCTCCTACGAGAAGAAAACCCATCCTCATTAACCCCAACCTCTTAAAGTTTTCATTCAACTACATATTCCATAAGAACATTAAGAAAGTACCTTAACACTCAAATTCTTTAACTGCAATGGTGTTTCAATGCTGTCTAGTATTGGCGTCTCAAATTCTCCATTGCAGTACTCATCAGTATTTGGCAAAGAGCATACTAGAGCTCTATTTGATATTTCCTGGACATTAAAAGCTACATTAGAAGACTCCATTAACGAAAAATTATCTAAATCCGAAGTATAATACGCACCCGATAGAGTTCTTGAGATCCAGAATAATAGTCTAGCCCTTTCTGTTATCAGCGTAAAGGAAATTAAGGAAATAATCAGACAAGTGTTACCTTGTGAGTGGAGCTTGCGGCTGAAAATAGACTCTTTCTGAAAACCTCAACTTTACATGGAAGCGAGGAGACAGTAATATTCGACCTCAAATTGAAATTTCCGTCAAATGGAGCTGAGATTCCGAATTGATAACCAATCGAAGCCGAACCCATGAAGAGCGAGCCTCAAAAAAACCAACTTTAGAGAACGATTATAGAAAATAATTAAACAGACAAAATATTTGATATAGAATCTTCATGCGAATGAGACAATAATGCCGCGAAATTCGCCGAAAATGCTGACAATGAGAACGGAGAAGCTTTAACATGAATAAAAAATGGGAGAAGTCACAGGATCTAGAGTTGTTGGTAGAGAGAGAAAGAACACTTGTGTCACGTCGAGGCCTGAAGATAGAAAATAAAGCCCATAGAGATTGCTTTTGATTGGCCCAATTTTATTTTAGTTGGGCCTTTACATATATAAAAGTTAAAACTTATGAATTTCAAGCACTTAATTTACTTACTTTCTTCTGCAGATTGCTTCCATAGGCCAAAAGTATAATTTATGTTTCCAATTTTTGATTGAAATTTTAAATTTCATATTAATTATGAGTGAACAACAATTCATGTGGTTGCAGTTCAGAAAAAAACAAACTAAGTCGAGAAAAAGGAAAACAGAAATCCAAACTGGTTTGACAAAAAAGAATTTAGATTGAAATATGTGGGCCCAACAAAAGAAAATATGGGCCAAATATCTTGTAAAGCCCAACCTCACTACTCATAAAATCATTCGCTTTTCCTTTATGATCGCTTTTCTTTTGCCAGGTCATGTCTATTTCAATTCGTTATTTTGAGTTTCTTAGACCAACTCCAATAGGTAAGAACTCCACTTGGGTTTTTTAGTGTATTTTTAATATTAAAATAATATTAAGATTATTTGGATTAGAAATTTAATTTTTGGAGGTCCAATGGTAGAATCTCCTTAAGGTTCTTAAATTTTTTTTTTAAGTTAAATTTAAAAGTGATTATATATCATTCCAAATTCAAAGTTGAGGTTAATGAAAGAAATCCCATTGAGAGTTTGAAACAAGCATCAGAGAAAGATTGGTTTAATGTTTACTTTCACCTCCATACAGTTCCGTCTGCATCCGTGAATATAGCATTGTGATGTTCAATAAGGCCCCTTGAACGATATTATCAAGATGGATCGATGATGATGCATCTAGACCTTCTCCTTCATCTGTTAAAGATGAAAAAGAGAATAACCATATTGGCCCAACTCTGATCCGGTAATCGGCGATTGAAGGCAGCCACCTGAGAAGATCCATCCAACCCCTGCTCGATCTCGATTCCGTTTCCATGCTCCGTCTATGAAGCAGGTAATTGAGTCCATTGTAGGAGTAGGTAGAATTTTGTTTATGGTGTGATGCTTCTCGTCCTAAATTTGTGTCGTGATCCATTCTTTTGAGTCAACTATTGATTTCGTAATTACCTCAATGGCATTGAAGAACCGGTTGTTGAAGATGAGTTCATTTCTAGCTTTCCACAGATTCCAGATTAGCCAGGAGCTTACTGGTGCTTCACCGGTTCCGGTTGGAGGAAGGTATTTCAGCAGCTTTGTCAACTTCCACAGACCCTTGAAAGTTGAGTCCTCTGGTAATGGTGGTAAATTGTGGAGAGGAGCTGATTTCCACACCCTTTCGGCAAAATCACAGTAGAAAAAAGTGCGAGTTATGGTTTCTAAGTCTCCACATCTCTGGCATTTAGGATCAATATCTGCAATTTTGCTTGCTAGCCTCTCTTGAACTGGTAGAATATTTGATGCAACTTTCCATAGCATGAGCTTCAGCTTTGGTGCTGTTTTATGACTCCAGATGTCTGTTACCCAGTTCATTGTTGTGTTGTTGTCTATATTCTCTGCTTGGTCTTCATCTAATTGTGAATAGTAGCCAGTTTTTACTGTATATTCTCCATTGCTACTCTTCATCCACACTCTCCTATCTCCCGCTCCTAATTTGCTAATCTGAATTTTAAGAATGTTTGGTAGATAGTGTGGAAGAATCTTTAGGATCTTTTGTCCATCCCAGACTTTTCCATTTGTTGTCATCAAATCTGACACTTTCCAGTCTGCTGAATGGGGAGCCAAGCATCTTGCCAGAGCTTAATTGATGTTCCATTTCTCACAGCCCAGCCGATTTTTCTTTTAATAACATCCCGTCTGAATAGAACACCTCTCCAGCCATGCGAGGCATTGCCAGATGCTGATGCTTCCAGGAAATCAACATTTTTGAAGTACTTTCCCTTCAGCAATCTTGCTAGCAGAGAGTGTGGGTGGGTAAGGATCCGTCATGCTAACTTTCCTAACATTGCTTCATTGAATGACTTAATATTTCTGAAACCCAACCCACCTTTTCTTTTGTTCCTTGACAGCTTCTTCCACAAAATCCATGCCATTTTCCGTTTTGGAGGTTTTGCATCCCACCAAAACCGAGTCATGGTAGCTTGGATTCGTTTGTATAGTGAGATGGGGAGCTTAAAGCAAGACATCACATATGTGGGCAAGCTGGACAAGACACTTTTAATCATTGTGAGTTTTCCTGCCGTTGATAGGAATTTTGATGTCCAACTGTCGGTTTTGAGCTTGATGTTTTCCACTATATATGTGAATAGGTCTTTCTTTAATCTGCCAAAATGTTCTGGGAGTACGAGGTATTTACCCACTCCCCCCTCTTGATTGATTCCCAATTCCTGTTTCAGTCTGATTCGTGTTTGCTGTGTGGTCCTATTTGAGAATGTGATTGCTGATTTCGTGGGGTTTATGCACTGGCCAGAAGCCTCTCTGTATCTCTTTAGGATATCTTTTAGTGTAGAAACACTGCTAGGTTTTGCTGAGCAAAAAAACATAGTATTGTCCGCAAACAAGAGGTGGTTGATCTTAGGACTGTCTCTGGATATGCGTAGACCAAGTAGCTTGTTCTGGTTTTGGGCCTGGTTGCATAAACCTGAAAGTACCTACCCGCATAGGATAAAAATATATGGAGAGAGTGGGTCTCCCTGTCTTATCCCTTTCTGTGGGTAGATCTTCCCTCTCGGTTCATCATTGATTAATACTGAGTAGGTTACTGTTGTTATACACTGCATAACCCATCCAATATAAGTTTCATGAAAGCCCAATTTTTCTAGCACCATTTGGATAAAGTTCCACTCCAATCTGTCGTAGGCTTTGCTCATGTCTGTTTTCAGGGCAAAATAATTTTGTTTCTGAGCATTAGATGTCTTTAGGTAGTGCAACATCTCATGGGTGATGAGGACATTGTCCAAGATAGCTCGGTTTGAGACAAAAGCCGATTGGTTCTCAGAGATTAATCTCGGTAGCAGTTGCTGCAGTCTCTTAGTAAGGATTTTGGAAATAATCTTGAAATACACATTGCAAAGAGCAACGGGTCGGAAGTCTGCAACTTTCCTTGGTGCATTTACTTTGGGGATTAGCCTGATGTACATCTCATTTATTTTTGCAGGGAGTGCATTTGATTGGAAGAAAGCTTGGATCTCTAGGATCATCGCAAGACTTACTTCATGCCAGTTGGAGTGGTGGAAACTAGCCGGGAGTCCGTCAGGCCCTGGTGCTTTTTCTTCATTCATCTCATCAATTACACCTTTAGTATTCTAAGCAACATAGTTATATCCTTGAGCGAGAGCATGACGACTAAGCTCACCAGGCAAAACTAACCTCATTGCTGCTTCAATCTCCCTCAACGATCAAAACGAAGTCCAATATACAGGCGTTTTACTTTTACCAACTGTGTGTATAAGAGTATGGAACTCGTAGAGATGGGAGATATCTTGGTTCATACTTCCATTTCGAGCAAGTGATGCATCTCATTCCAACTCTCTGCAAAATGTACTCTCAAATAATCTGCTCTCCTCCACCAACCAAAGGTCTCATACATGTGTAACACAAACATAAAAGGCATGTTCTAGCCTATGAACAAATTTAAATTTGGCAACCAGCTCCATAACTATTGACAAACACCATAAAAAGGAGATTTGATTATCTACAAATCCTATACCTCACAAAGAGGATTATGACTGAATCACCTTTTGTTGTTAAGAGTTGAATTATGCTACTAATGAGGGAAGAATGAGAACATATTTATATATTCCTAGAAGTTTCCTTCTGCACATATCTCAGGTGATTTTAACAATCTTACATTGATACTACGAGTTTTAACCATATATCCTACTGCAAGTGCACAACAAACGAAATAGTATTTAGGGATCGAATCCACGAAAATATATTATCACACTAATGATTGGATTATTTAACAAGAGCTAAGTTGATGGATACTTTGAGTGGAATCGATTGTAACTAGGAAATTTAATGTAAACAAATTCTAAAGCATCAAGCTTAGGGAATTCATAAGGAAGTCAAGGTTAGGATGAGGAATCTATTCAGGCAAATTTAGTTCCGTTCTCGACTAAGAAATAACAATTGACTAACCTACTCTCGCAGCGATAATCACTATACCTAGATCCTAGAGATCGTAACTCTCGTTGGTTCTAGAATTCTAACCATGCAGTATTGGCAGTTCCTAAGTGTCCACAACCCAACCTAGCATCAACTCTCGTTGGTAGTGAAGGAGTTGCTTACCTAGAAAGATTCTTATTCTTATTAAACTTCTGGGATAATAAGTAACTTGAGATCATAGATTAGTTAGCTACTCTAATCTAAGCATTAACCATGTTTCTAGGCTGAGATTCCATAGTTGAAACCTATTTGTTCCTCACCCTTAAATCCCTTAAGATCCTTAGAATACCCTAAACTTGACTATGAACTACTCAGACATGGAAATAAAGAACAAGCAAGCAATTGTAAAGAAATTCATTGAAAACTCAGAATAGATGAAATAGAGGTTTAGGAATCCTTCTCCAATGATGTAGAGATCTGAATTCTTCTCCTCTAGGTTACAACAAGAGTCTGCCCCTTTTTCTCTTCCAAAAGCGTCCTTAAAAACGTGTTTTTAACCTCATATATAAAGTAAACCAAACTGGTACAAAAATAAGGAAATCTGGTTTTCGCTTCGCAGGGTCTTGGATTGATAGATCCTTCAACTGCTCGATCAATCAATGTTCTCATTCGATATGAAGCTTCTATATCGTGAAAAGGATCGTGCACAACTTCTTCTTAAATAACTTGATCGATCTCTGAGTGCTTGGTCGTGCAGTGGATCGTGCGCATGACATAGACGGATGGAGGTCGATCGTGTCAGGCATGAGAAGTCGGTCAATGGATCGAGCGTAGTTTTCCCTATCTAAAGTTACGATTGATCGATCTTGGTTTGATCGATCGATCGTTTAGCTCATAGTAGAGAAATTCAAAGTTAAGCTCCAATCTTGCTCAACATGTGGAATCCAAAGTATCCTTGCGTTTTGTACCTGAAAAGACTCTAAAAACACGAAAAATACTAAAGAAAACATATGAATTAGTAAGCTATAAGTCGGCATAAACGAGGTATATCAATTCCCCCAGACTTGGCTTTTTGCTTGTCCTCAAGCAAATACACCAGAATCTAACAGAAAGATACAAACTCAAGAACTCATTCATCATAGGAATTTAACACCTCAAAACCTAAGCAAAGAACACTCGATTCATTCGATGAGAGAGACCACCTTATACTTCCCCCAGACTTAGCAAATATATCAATCTTGAGTCACAATTCCAAACAAACAATCAGGTTCCCCATACCGACTTCCTAATAAATCTAAGTGCAGTCTCATTCGAGGGAAGATCGATTAAGAGGCGAAAAGTTCCTACTTCTACTCTCTAGACTACCTTCAATCTGATTCCATCTCTCCTTTTTCATAAAACCAATTTTTCCCAGGTTTGCCCTAGGTATCAACTTCCCCAATTCAAAAATTAAATCACTTCTTATTTCAACTCTTACATTCGCTCAAAGTCATACTTATTTATTCCAGCTTTATCAATGAGACACGAAAAAGTACGGGTTTACGCACAATACTGGTTCACCTTAGGCATGAATGTAGTAGCTTTATCAATGAAACACGAAAAAGTACGGGTTTACGCACAGTCTCTGTTCATCTTAGACCATATTATGTGAGCTGAGTTGAAAGAAGGATGATTATATTATATTTTAACTGAAACTGGAATTGATGAAGGGAGAAACAGAACCAAACTTACAAGGAACATCTTTCATTGAGTAAAGAGAAGGAACATACCTGATGTATTACCAATTCCCTTGACGAGAGGATTAAGTCAGGTTAGATGTGAAATCAGCATGAAAATCTCCTGAAAGTTGAGATGAATGTCCTCTGAAACTGAGTAATGCTTTGTCTCTACGTTTTCCAATAATATACTATGCTCATCAGAAATCAGACAAATGGTAGCTTAAACTCTTGTGAAATGTACCATTCCTCAGAAATCGTAGTTCCTAAACCGACACAAACTTATCCAAAACAATGTTCGACTCAAAAACAAAACAAAAGAAAGAAACTTCATTTGCAAACAAACGACTCTCCCCCAGACTTACATCACGCCGTCCCGGCGTGAATATTAGTGAGAGGAAGAATGAAAGTAATCAAAAGAAATAATTGAAAGTTGCCTTAGGGTTTAGAAAATGCACATGGAGATATCGATCGGTCGAGCACACCAAGATCGATCGATCCATGGAGATCGAGGGATAGAACAAGAGAAAATCGGTTTATAGATCATGCGCAAACCGACGGCAGGTGCTGATCAATCGGGGAGTGTGTCATGGTCGATCGGAGGATCGAGCGTTAACACATCAAGGTTGCAGATCGATCGAGCTGAAAGCTTTAGTCGATCGGCGGACCGTACGGCTTTTCCCATTCTCTGTCGTACGATTGTTCGTCTGGTTGATTGATCGGGCATTGCTCTTATATGCTTTTCCTAAAAACAAAAGACAAATTTTACTTAAAACCAACGAGAAAAAAGCAAAAACTAACCTATTGGTTGGTTGCCTCCCACTCAACGCTTGTTTAAAGTCAATAGCTTGACTAAGGAAGATGCTATGGGGGAGTTATATCAGTCATAGAGATGAAATCTTCATTGACTTTGTCGGGGGCACCAAAATATGGTTTAAGGCGCTGTCCATTAACCACAAATTCTTCTCCCTTTTCGTTGAGCAGAACCACAACTCCATATGGTCTGACTTCCTTGACGGTGATAGGACCGGACCACCTTGACCTAAGCTTTCCAGGAAAGAGTTTTAAACGAGAGTTAAACAAAAGAACTTTATCATTAGGAGCAAAACTCATGTTAAGGATACGCTTATCATGTGCAGCCTTTGATCGTTCTTTGTAATTCTTTGGTTGTCTTAGTCGACCAATCTTTCCTTGTTGTACAAACGATTTTCTGCAGAATGCTCTTGATCTCTCGATTAGAAACTTCAACCTGACCACTTGTTTGAGGGTGATATGGCGTAGCAACCTTGTGGTGAACTCCGTACTTCTTCAGCAGATTGTTAAAGGTTTGGTTAATGAAATGAGAACCACCACCACAAATCACAATCCTCGGAATACCAAACCTAGGAAATATGATATGCTTGAAAATCTTAATAACCACTTTGGCGTCATTGGTCGGACTAGTTATTGCTTCAACCCACATAGATACAGAATCCACAACAACAAGTATGTATTGGTTCCCAAAAGAGATAGGGAAAGGTCCCATAAAATCGATTCCCCAGACATCAAACACCTCAACCTCGAGAATGAAGTTCTGTGACATCTCATTTCTTCTACTTATGTTACCTTGTCGCTGACAAGAGTCACATGTCGAAACAAATGAGTATGTGTCACGAAACATCGTGGAGCACCAGAAACCAGTTTGAAAAAATTTTGCGACAGTCTTGAAGGTGGCAAAGTGACCTGCATATGAAGAACCATGACAATGGAACAATATATCGGGAATCTCGTTTTCAGAAACACATCTTCTGAAGATGCCATCAGAGCATTGTTTGTATAGGTATGGAGCATCCCGATAGTATTGTTTGACATCCCTCAAAAACTTCTTATTCTTGTAACCATGAAACTCAGGAGGGTTAACATCTGCAGCGAGATAGTTGGCATAATCGGCAAACCACGGAGTGCCTGTAACACGAGGAGGATCAGTAGGCAACTGACGAGCCTTATGAGTAGATTGTATACGATAAACTTGTTCTTCCCGTAAGCTATCATCAAGGGGAACGAAATCGTCAATTTGTAGTCTCGAAAGGTGGTCTGCAACTCCATTATCTACGCTTCTTTTGTCTTTGATCTCAAGATCAAACTCTTGCAGTAACAACACCCAACGAAGCAGCCTAGGCTTAGCATCTTTCTTGAAAAAGAGATATTTAAGAGCAGCATGATCCGTGTGTACGATAACCTTAGAACCGACAAGATAAGATCTGAATTTCTCAAAGGAAAAAGTTCCTTTTCTGTAGCTGCATACTTCCGTTGAGCATCATCAAGTGTTCGGCTAGCATTGTAGATTACATGCAACTTCTTGTCTTTTTTCTGGCCCAAAACAGCTCCAACTGCATAGTCACTCGCATCTCACATAATCTCAAAAGGTAGTTCCCAATCTGGTGGCTGAACTATTGGTGCACTAGCTAAAGCTCCTTTCAAGGTCAAAAAGGCTTCCTCGCACTCTTTGGTAAACTCAAACTCAACATTCTTTCATAGCAATTGAGTGAATGGTCTGGCTATCTTCGAGAAATCCTTAATAAACCTCATGTAGAAACCGGAATGACCGAGAAAACTTCTGATTTCCTTGACTGTGGTTGGCAATTTCAAGCTTGTCATTACTTCAATCTCCGCCTTGTCAACCTCAATTCCTTTCCCTGATATCTTGTGACCGAGTACAATCCCTTCTGTAACCATAAAATGACACTTCTCCCAATTTAGCACTAGATGCTTGTCTTGACAACGTTGGAGAACCCTGCAAAGATTAGAAAGACAACTAGAGAAAGAAGAACCATACAGAGAAAAGTCATCCATAAAAACTTCCATAATATCCCCAATCATATCAGTGAAAATCGACATCATGCATCTTTGAAAAGTAGCTGGAGCATTGCATAACTCAAATGGCATTCTGCGATATGCAAATGTACCATAAGGACATGTGAAAGTCGTCTTTTTCTGATCGTCTGGATGAATGGGAATCTGAAAAAAAATCTGAATAACCATCTAAAAAGCAATAGTAAAAAATGGTTAGCCAATCTCTTAAGCATTTGATCCATGAAGGGCATAAGAAAGTAATCCTTCTTAGTAGAAAAATTTAAAGTTTTGAAATCAATACACATCCTATGACCCCTGACAGTTCTGGTAGGTATAAATTAATTATTTTCATTCTTGACTACAATAATGCCTCCTTTCTTAGGTACGACATGGACAAGACTAACCCAATTACTATCGAATATAGGATATATGATCCCGCTTCTAACAATTTCATTATCTCTTTCTTGAAAACTTCTTTTAGATTCAGATTCAACTTCCTTTGGTTCTCTATAAAACTCTTAGACTCATCGATCAGATGTATCCTGTGCATGCATAACTCAGGTGAAATACCAGGGATATCATCTAATGAATAACCTATAACCCTATGATACTTTCGAAGTTCTCTTATAAGCGTTTCTGTTTCAGAACCATTAAACTTAGCATTAACGATTACAGAATAGGTAGAATTAGGACCGAGAAACACGTACCTTAGCCCTGCTGGGAGAGTCTTAAGCTCGACTATGGGGACATTTAACTCACTCCAAAGGTCTGTCAAATCTGAAGGTACGAACAGTTTTGGAGGGTCTAAAACTGCATAAGCTATCATCTCTTCAATTTGCTTACACAAATCCAACATTCTGGTATAACTTGTTGCTTTGTCGTTTGCAAACCCATATTCAGACTCTATCCTTGTGAGTGCTAGCTCAAGAGGGTCCTCAACAAATATCTCTTCATTCAGTTCTTCTGCCATTTCTTCAGAAGTGTCAACAGAAAAAGTCATGTCATTCAACATTGGTTTCTTCAACATGTTGTCCATCTCAAATCTCATCTTCATATCCCCTAGTTGTAGATCTATTCTTCCATTCCTGACACCAATCATAGCACCTACTGTTCTGAGAAAAGGTCGACCTAAGATGAGAGGGTCCTTAGGTTCTTCATTTAGCTTAACACTACAAAATCTTTTGGTACTAATGTATTCCCAACTTCAACATCGAGATCCTTGAGAATACACACCGGATATTTCACTGAACGGTCTGCAAAGATAAGAGAGATCTTGGTTTGCTTGAAGTTCTAGAATCCCAACCTTAATGCTACAAAATATGGCATTAGGTTTACACTAGAGCCTAGATCACACAACGAACGCTCAAAAGTCACATAACCTATCCGAATTGAAAGTCATGGAACGCTCTTGTCTCGGTTTTTGGAAGTTTACTTCAAGTTCCCTACCACTTCTCAACATAACAACATCACAAGCTTGATTATCATCATTCGAACCCAGAAAGGAGGTTGTGTTTTCCACCTTAGACATAACATAATCAATCATGGAACTCAACTATGAGTACATCACTCCCATCTAATTGTTTATTTCAGATGTAGTCCTAGATTGTCCCTGAATGACCTGCTCCAATAAAGCCATAATCTCATCATTAGATGAAGGAGTAGGACTTGCTGTAGTTTTTTGCTCGGTGTAAAGTACTTCTGATTGATGGTCCTGAAGATTAGATTTCTTCAATGATGGATGAAGCTTAACAGACTTCCTCTTAAAATCAGTTTAAGCTAAGAACTGATCTAACTTCTCACATATACCTGCGATTTTATGCATCTCAGATGAATATTCTTCGTGATCACGTAAATCCCCTGTACTTACAGCAAAATTCTCAATCAGTTGAAAAGCGCTCTGACTCGTGTTTGTAGTGAAATCTCCCTTGCTCGAAGCATTGAGTAGCTTCTTGAAACTCCAACTCAATCCGCTATAGAAGGAGTTCAGAACTTGTTCATCGCTGAAACCATGGTGTGGACAATCCCTTCTATATCCTTTCAACATATCCCATGCTTCTCCAAAAGACTCATCGTCTCTTTAATGAAAGTTTGAAATTTGGTTCTTCAACTTAGCAGTCTTTTCTTTGGTAAAGAAGTGATCCAGAAACTTGTTACTAACTTGTTCCCATGAAGTTAACAACCCTGCTGGTAAAGAGTGAATCCATTTGGTCCCCTTTCCTTCCAAAGAAAACTTGAAAAGTTTTCACTTAGCATAGTCCTCAGGGATTCCTCTAGGTGCTGTTGTACTGCAGATTTTCTCAAAGTTCTATAGGGTTTTCAGCAGGGAAACAGGGAAAGGTAATTTTCTAACCAATGCTATCAAAGGAAGACTCAACTCATGATCAATGCAACCCTTTGGTAAACTAACAAAAATCGCAGATCGACATTGATAGTAGTTGTTAGGCGTTTCTATTTCATCGATGGCCCTTCTTGGCATATGTTTTATCCTAGCATCTCTTTCCCGTTTCAGCTCTTCAATCTCTCGCCTTAATTGTTTTAATGTAGCTTCCTGACTCGTGGAATCAGCTATGCTTTCCTCTCCGTCAGCCATTATAAAATCAATACCTGAAAAACAAAACAAACAAATAAAAACAAAAGGTAAACGAAGGTGTCTTAGTCTCTAACTTAATAAATAATCGAAAGGTAATGTTATTAATCCCCGACAACGGCGCCAAAAACTTGATACTACGAGTTTTAACCCTCTATCCTACTGTAAGTGCACAACAAACGAAATAGTATTTAGGGATCGAATCCTCGAAGATCAATTATCACACGATTGAATTATTTAACTAGAGCTAAGTCGATGGATACTTTGAGTGGAATCGTTTGTAACTAGGAAATTTAATGTAAACAAATTCTAAAGCATCAAGCTTAAGGAATTAATAAGGAAGTCAAGGTTAGGATGAGGAATCTATTCAGGCAAGTTCAGTTCCTTTCTCAACTAAGAAATAACAATTGACTTACCTATTCCTGCAGAGATAATCACTATGCCTAGATCCTAGAGATCCTAACTCTCGTTGGTTCTAGAATTCTAACCATGCAGTATTGGCAGTTCATAAGTGTCCACAACCCAACCTAGCATCAACTCTCGTTGGTAGTGAAGAATTTGCTTATGTAGAATGATTCTGATTCTTATTGAACTTCTGGAATAATAAGTAATCTGAGATCATAGATTAGTTAGCTACTCTAATCTAAGCATTAACCATGTTTCTAGGCTGAGATTCCATAGTTGAAACCTATTTGTTCCTCACCCTTAAATCCCTTAAGATCCTTAGAATACCCTAAACTTGACTATGAACTACTTAGACATGGAAATAAAGAAGTTGCGATCGATCTTGGTTTGATCGATCGATCGTTTAGCTCATAGTGGAAAAATCCAAAGCTAAGCTCCAATCTTGCTCAACATGTGGAATCCAAAGTATCCTTGCGTTTTGTACCTGAAAAGACTCTAAAAACACGACAAACACTAAAGAAAATATATGAATTAGTAAGTTATAAGTCGGTATAAACGAGGTATATCAACCATCTTGTAACGACTATTTACTTAATACTATACTAACCCTTTCTTGCAAGAATCAAGGAACGGAAACTACGAACTGATACACTTACCAATATAAGGGACTCTAGCAATTGTCTCGAGAACAAAGAACCTTGCTTAAGTTTATTCACTGTAAAATGTGTCAAGTATGTTCCGGTAAAAATGTGAACACAATCAAACATTCCAGAGTTCTACTAAGACATAATGTTTAAGATAAAAAGGGTCACAAAAACCTTATTGTAAGAAAGACATTCAATCCTTGCTCAAGCTGGTATTATACATAACTGAAAGGCACTTGTCGAAGAACTCGGATTTGGCCCTTCGAGTGGTTCTTGTCGATGTTAAATCCGCACACACACACACTTTTGATCTTAAACTCAACAAATAGACTTTATTAAAGAAGAACTTTTCTTACAAAATTCTCTCTTTGTGCTCAACACCAAAGTCTAATCTATTCTCTCAAATCGAACACTCTTTGAACAATCTTCTTTTCTATTCAAAAGTGCTAATCCTAAACAACTTTCTTCCAAAGCTCTTATAGGCTACTTCCGTTCAACTCCTTGATTCTCGGAGATCTTTTGTCAGCTCCTTGATTCTCGGAGATCTTTTATCAATTCCTTGATTCTCAGAGATCTTTTGTCAATTCCTTGATTCTCGTTGAGGCAATATCTTCGAATATCTTCCACTCGAATCTTCATCTTTTCCTCTCATGTGTCAAGCACGTAATCGTCGTCAGTTGATTTCTCCTGATCTTCTGTTGCTCAGCTTCACGCATCTTCAACCTCCTTATCATCAGTTGATTTCTCCTGATCTTATGTGGCTTAGCTTCACGCATCTTCAATCTCTCCCTTTTTAACTTGATGTGATGCCTAAGTACATATTGATGTGATGATCACAAATTCCCACAAAAACTTCCAGATATCTTATTAGTTGTTAGTGTTGTTAGTGTTCTGTAAATCTTCTGACTAATATCATATCGTTAAGCAATCGAATAGAAATGTCTTGATTAAACCAAAATATTTATTAATGCATTACAACTAATGTGTCAGTCTAAAGTCATGAAATAAATGCCACAAATGACAAACAATAAGTACTAGCACTACAATGCTCCCCCTTAATCTCACACTCCCCCTTAATCTTTAATCTCCTCATCATTGTTATTTTCTCCCCCTGCTTAGCAGCACATCATGTTAAAAATAACAAAATATGATAAATTAAGGGTATATATGCGAAAATCATACCTTTGGCTAATGCTTCCTTGCATTTCTACCACTTCCATGCTCAGTGCTAACACCGTTTTTAGAAACATCTTCTGAGAGCTGGAGGATGATGCAGACATTTTGGTCTTGTTCTTCTTTTGTTGTGCACCAGGAGCAACATCAGCAAAATCAGAATGACCATCAACAGAGACAGGATGTTGACTTTCAATCAAACGAGTGAGCATAGATGGAAATGGAAGGAAGAATTTAGAATTAGTGGCCTTCGTAGATGCTGCAATATTCTGAATCTGATGGAACATAATCCTGCCGAGATTAAACGGTCTGTTCAGCACCAACTTATACGGTATCTGCATTCGTGTTGCACTCACATATCCATCATTAGTTGTAGGAAACCAATTCGTGCTGCAGATTTTATACAACTGATTGTACATTGGGAGTAGATTACTCTTGCGCACCTGAGACATTTTCTTAAACTGACCCCCTGTGACCAGCGATGCAATATCAGCTTCCAGAACACCATCCAATTTAAATGGATCTGATCGGTCAGTAACATCATGAGATCCAAACACAGCATTGATACTCGTTGCTGAGAGAGTGTAAATGAAGCCCCGTAGCGGTACACTCTAGCAATCGCTATTTTGATTTTCAAATGGCATATTTGCCCATAATTCCTAGAGGATTTCAGAATCAAATTCCACAACTTTATCAACAGATTTCATTAAACTAGCATCTCTCACAATCCGTTCCAACATGAGTTCATCTTTTTCAAATTCATAGGCATGTTCCAAGATAAACCTATCATCAGCAGCAGAGTACAGTTGATACCTGACTGTGATAACATGATTTTACGGTATCAAATAACCTACTATTATGTAATCAATGTTGTACAG
The DNA here is from genome assembly GCA_023374145.1 of Lepidium sativum. Classification (NCBI taxonomy): domain Eukaryota; kingdom Viridiplantae; phylum Streptophyta; class Magnoliopsida; order Brassicales; family Brassicaceae; genus Lepidium; species Lepidium sativum. Next base: position 15,012 of record JAKUCM010004498.1, on the reverse strand, counting down.
TAAGGTGTCAATCCAACTGGGCTATCAACTATTCAATTTGGATGCAATTTACTCAACCTAATTTAAGCCAGAATTATTATGGTGAATGATATTATGCTAATCAAGCATAACGAAAACCGAACGCAAAACAGAGTAAAAGCAGAGCAAAAACAGAGTATGAAAAAAAATCAGAGCAACCGAAACACAGCAATGTGCAAAAACTGAGCAATGACAAATCATAATTAAAGGCGAAAAATAGAGCAATAAGAAAGACAAAATTCAGTGAAGGAAAAGGGGTTCTTGAGGTTAAGGATCAACGATCAAAGCATTCCTAGGGGTTGCAGACTTATTTATCAACCTATTTAGATGACCTCTAGGCAAGGAATCACAACAATCACATTCATTCTCATGCAATGGGACCTCTCTCAAATCCCAACCAGACTTGATTCTCACCAACGATTAGAGGGCTCAAGAGGCATTAAACACAGACCTAACAAAGCCTAATAACACCCTAAACAGTCAATCTCTTGAGTTAGGAGAAGTTATCTCAACCTAAGTTCATTCAAACATTATCACAAACACCTTTTGGGTGGGAAACACCAAACCATCCGATTTCAATTGATCAAAGAGAAATAAGCATTAAGGACACTTAAATTGAAGAGATCTAAGCCTAATCAACCCTAAACAAGACTGAAATTCCCTAGATCTACCCTAGTCTCACCATCTCCTCAAGAACCCTAATTGATCTACTCCAAATTCATGATGAAGAACATAAACTCAGAATCATAAACCATCAACATCATCAGAAAGATCAGAGAGAGATGAACAACAATGAATAAAGGCAGAAAATCAAATAATCAAAAGATCAACAAGGATCTAAGATTCAAAGAAAAAGGAAATTACAAAGGAAATAAGTCTTTTTGCTTAGAAAGAGGCTAAAACATTCTAGAGTTTGCTTAGATACATTAAGGGGGTATTTATAGGCCATTTTACAATAATCCCTTAAAAGTCAACTCTGACGAAAATCTCAACGTTCTGGTGCGAAAAACCACTCGACCAAGTGATGGTCGAGTGTGTTGGTCGAGTGTCATGGAGATATGCCAAATCTTCTAGATCACATCCTGAACTTCAACTTTAGGCCAATCGATTCACCCATAGGTCTTATTGTAGTCTAAAATACCTCATAATAGGCTCTTAAAGTACCTGAAATCCGCCCTTATGCAATGTATGCAATGCCCAATACTAAATATGAATATTAGGCCTAAAAGGACCTACAAACATGATAATACTGCAAGTATGAATGCAAAACATGCTAAATAATGCCCCTAAAATATGCTAAAATGCAGACACATCAACTCCCCCAAACTTAGTCTTTGCTTGCCCTCAAGCAAATGCATAGAGCTAAGAAGGAAGAGAGGTTGCTGACAATGGGAACATCTCACCTCAAACAAACAACTTATCAAGCTGAAAACCGTAATCCACATGTGAACCCCCATTCCATTGTAAAAAACCACAATCTACTTACATCAAGGCTTAGCATAATAACCGAATACTCCCTAATACTTAGCTGGACTATAAAAAACTCAGATTTGAAACCTATTTCTATAAGTGCAGACCGCAAGAGGGGCTATCGATCAAAGACTTTGGGATTCAACTTCCTCAAGTTCAGCTAGACACCATTAATTCAACATTTAAATCACTTCTTATTTTCAACTCCTACATTTTCTCACACTCATACTTATTTGCTCCAGCCTTATCAATGAGACACAAAAAAGTACGAGTTTACGCACAGTCCCGGTTCACCTAAGGCATCAATGAATTAGCTTTATCAATGAAACACGAAAAAATGCGGGTTTACGCACAGTCCTGGTTCACCTTAGGCAACATCAAAATGGTTTCATCAATGAACACAAGAAGGTATGGGTTTACGCACAGTCCCTGTTCATTTTAGACTTAGCTAGCTGAATCTAAGGAACACAAGAAGGATGATTCTATATATTTTATGCTTTTCTTTCTACTTAGCTAGCTGAACCTAAGGAAGGATCTTATACAATGTATCTCAAGCCCCTAATTTGGTAAAAATTAAATCCGATTATGAAGAAAAAATTTGGTCCTTTTTGAGACAAAACATAAGCACTGGTTTCTAAGGTCAACGATCTACCAATCAGTGTTCAAGAGGGAAGAACGCAAGTCTAAGATTTCACTATGGTTACTAGCCAATCAACCTAGCAAGACTGTCTATCATTAGCAAGATGATTCCCAAAACTCTAGACTCAATCCTATATGAATGCAATGCAGCAACATGAACACTCTGCTTTTGACTAATGCTTTTTCATGTTTTTTTTTTCAAATTTTTTTGGTTTTTCTATGCCTTAAATGAAATGCAGATGATGAAATGAGGAAAATCGAAACTAAGAATCACAAAAAACAAAGTCATATATCCTCTAAAACCCTCCCCCAAACTTAAATCACACAGTCTCTTGTGTGTTTAAGAGCCCAAAAGAGGATACTAGACCAGCAAGTCAAAAGAAAATATGCAATGGTATATACAATGAAGGGAAGAAATTTTGTACCTCTTAGAGGTTCCAGTAGTCGGCTACCTTGTCCTGCATAGCTGCCATGTAATCGCCGACTTCTTGCTGACGCTCGAGCTCACCGTGGTCGAGTGTCCTGGTCGAGTGTCCCGGCTGATGCTCGACCTGGTGTTGCTCAAGTGGTTGGCTCGAGCTTGCAGCTTCTGGGTCGAGTGGCCTCCTGTATGAAAATGATGCAATGTTTGTAGAGGAGTGCCTAGTTGGTGTTGGTTGTTGCTGCTTTTCACGATCCATGGACACAGAAGCACGCCTTGGACGAATTGGCCCTGGTGACTGCCCTCTATCCCTTTCCAAAGCAGCTACCCTTCTGTTCAGCTCCTCATACCCCTGTCTCCTAGCCTCATCACTAGCAACCAACTTTTTGACTCTCTTCATGAGCCACTTGTTCATCTTTTGCAGCAAGCTGATGTGCTTGTGTGCTTCTTTAATCGGGGCTCCTTGACGTGGTGGCAGAGTGAATTCCTCGAAGTAGTATGCCTCAGGATCAACCTCGTCACTGTCGGTAGGAGATGAAGGCGGTGGAGAACCGTTGGGATCATATAAGGCCTCCAGTGGTGGGTTGAAGTCTTTGTTCCTCTTCATCCTTATCGATGTGTACTCCCTGTTTGGCAAAAGCAGAAAAGCGTTTGGCCTAAGTAGATGATGAAAGGAGTAAACGTGCTTACCTTGCACTACTGCGGTGGATAAGAACTTACACCTCCTCAAATGATCGATGTTCATGAACCAAGGTTCTACCCACTCTTCTTCATTGATGGGCACTTCACACCTTTCCAGAATGCAAGTAACGAGTCCTCCAATGGTGATTTTGCCATCACGTCCACCAGTCATGTTATCCCTCACCCAATTGCGGTACGTGACAAGCTGATTGGCAAACTGGATTGTCAGGCCTGCTTCGTTTCCATCTCCAACAATCGGGAAACTGTCACTCCTTGTTCCTGAACTTTCACTCCTTGCAAGGATCATGCGAAAATACCTCAAAGCTGGATTTCGAATCAGAGATGCTTTCGACCGTGCTGATGAATACCTGCTCCTTGTTGAGGCTATGAAGCACCATAGATCATCCAGTTCAGCTCTGTCAAAATCCGGCCCATAGCTCTCAGACTCGACTCTTGGGAACCGGAACAAATTTCGGAGTGCTCTGAAAGTAAAACGGTAGTCCCGCCCCCGGATTGTGAAGATGAGGTACCCGCCACCTTGTTTCTCTTGAAGACCCACATTATCTGCATCATAAAGAACAATCTGGATTGTGGCTAAGAATTGCATGGTTTCCTCCTTGTATGCACGTTTTGGATGAGATACAAACGTGGACAGCCCACAATTCTGTAGCATCAGATCCACGTCCCTAGTCAATCCCATTGCAGTTAATGCCTCCTTGCATGGGTAGCGGGTACCTACGAAATCCATCCTTCGAAAATCGTTGAGGGCTCTTTCTGTGTTGTGCTTCTTCTTCATCTATTTCTCCCTCATTCAAGCCAGACTGATCTCTCTAGCTTCTTCAGCTTCTTGTCTCCATAATCTGCTTCTTGGAGTGTCTCTTCTACGATATCAACCTCCATTTCTTCCTCTGCACCCTCTGCATGTCCCAGCTCTGGATCATCTTCATCCATGTATTCTCTCTCCTCCTTTGATTCACTCTCTGATCGGATCACTAACCTTCTTTGCTCCTTTTTGTCAGGTTTGGGTTTACTCCTGGAAGACTCCCCTTGTTGAGACTGGTTTCTGAACCGGGCGTTGTTCTTGGCCCTGAGTCGGAGGAGACTAGCATGGTTGGTTTTTCGTTCAGACATGGTGTTGATTCGCCGGAAAAAGAAAAGAAACACAACACTCGAGGTTAACACTCGAGCAGCAGAAGGTCGAGTGTCACGACTGCACTGAAGGACGAGCAGTGGTTGATCAAACTAGACCCTTGAGACCTCTTACACTCGACTTCACAAGAAGGCTTCAGCAAAAGAGAGAAAAGCTAGAGAGAGTTTTTAGTGAGAGAATGGAATTTGTGTGAATGAGAAGGGAGAGGGTCCCCCTCTTTATATAGGGGAGAGGAGATAAAGGGGAATCTTTTTCACATTTGAAATTTGAAATGTGGATCAAATCAAATCTTTTAAATTAAATATAAAAGATAATGCATTAAAGATAGATTTGATCCGTTTTTCGCAGTAAATATCTCCCTTTTTCCTGCCTTTGGCAGTTATAAGTGCGCAAGCCTCAGAATACACAAGGTGGTGGGACACTCGAGCATTACACTCGAGCATGCATGGTCGAGTGTCGGTCTGTCACATCACAACTGACACTCGAGTGGGACACTCGACCAGACGTGGTCGAGTGTTGTCCCATCATGTCGGTTCTGGCCCCACATGTCCTATCTTGGGCTCCACTTCCTGCATAACGTACAAAAACCCTTCCAAGTGCATGTAAGATGAAATAAATGTAATTAAAGACAAAAACTATAAGAGTACCAAAAGAAATTAAATATGATGAATGTGGATGCAAAACATAATGTATATACAGAGGATACCTTTGGGATTGCCTCCGAACTGCGCTCGTTTATAGTCTCAAGCTTGACTCCCTCATATTCATTGGAGATTAGGTGGCTCATCGAGAAGAACCAAAGTTCCTTCGGGGATCGTGTAGTTAGCCAAGTATGGCTTAACCCTGTGACCATTCACTGTAAACTCTTCTGCTTTGTTGTTGGTCAAGGTAACTGCTCCATATGGTAGAACTTGCACCACCTTAAACGGACCAGACCACTTTGATCGGAGTTTACCTGGAAACAGCTTGAACCTAGAGTTAAAGAGAAGCACTTGATCACCAGTTGTGATCGTCTTAGACGGAATCTTCTTGTCATGAGCTGCCTTGGTGCGATCCTTGTATGCCTTAGACCTGTCATATGCCACAAGTCTGATCTCCTCTAGTTCATGCATATCCATTTGTCTTTTTTCTTGGGTTGTCTTGAAGTCGAAGTACAGAAGCTTGGTCGCCCAGATCAACTTGTACTCGAGTTCTACTGGCAAATGGCAAGACTTTGTATAGAGTAGCTGAAAAGGCGTTCTCCAAATGGGTGTCTTGAATGCAGTCCTACAGGCCCAAAGAGTATCATCCAATCTGGCGGCCCAATCGCGCTTTGATAGCCCAACTACTTTCATCAGAATAGACTTGATCTGCCTATTGGATACCTCAACTTGCCCACTGGTTTGGGGATGATAAGGAGTTACCACCTTGTGTTTAACCCCATGTTTCTTGAGCAAACTTTCAAAGACTTTGTTAATGAAATGGGATCCTCCATCACTGATCACAACTCTTGGCACTCCAAACCTGGGAAATATTATGTGTTTGAACAGCTTTAACACTACCTTTGCATCATTTGTGGGGGATACAATGGCTTCCACCCATTTTGAGACATAATCCACATAAACCAGAATGTAGTTGTTCCCCAAAGATGGTGGATTAAAAGGTCCCATGAAATCAATTCCCCAGCAGTTAAAACCTCTATTTCCAGGATAGGATTCTGAGGCATCTTATTCCTCTTACTTATATTGCCCATCCTCTGACAACAATCGCATCTGGATATAAACTCTTGGCAGTCCCTGAAGATGGATGGCCACCATAACCCAGCTTGAAGAATCTTTTGGTTGTCTTGAATGCTTCAAAGTGTCCACCATATGCAGATCCATGGCAGTGCTCCAATATCCCCTTAACTTCTTCCTCTGACACACACCTTCTGAAAAGTCCATCAGATCCTTTCTTGTAGAGATATGGTTCATCCCAGAAATACTGTTTCACATCCCTAAAAAATTTCTTCATTTGGTGAGAGTTCAGAGTCTAAGGTAGCTATCCTCCTACCAAAAAGTTCACCAGATCAGCATACCACGACAAGCAAGTTCCGACAAGTTTCAATCCGATTGAAAATAAATTCATCTGGCTGCGTGGCGGACACTCGACCAAGGCGTGATCGAGTGTCATGGTCGAGTGTCTGGTGGAGAAAATCAACATATGCTCTTCTGGCATATCATCGTTCATCGGAAGGGATCCTTTCACCTGCATCCTAGAAAGGTGATCTGTGACTCTGTTTTCTATCCCATGCTTGTCCACTATTTCCATATCAAATTCATGCAGCAGCAAAATCCACCTAAGTAGTCTAGGCTTAGCATCCTTCTTTTTCATCAAGTACCTCAAATCTGCATGGTCTGTGTGCACGATAACCTTCGACCCAACCAAATAGGACCTGAACTTCTCAAAGGCAAACGCCACTGCAAGTAATTCCTTATCTATCATGGCGTACTTCACCTGAGCCTCATCCAGTGTTTTGCTAGCATAGTAAATCACATTGACCTTCTTATCCTTCTTTTGTCCCAGAACTGCTCCAACATCGTAATCGCTAGCATCACACATTATCTCAAAAGGAAGAGTTCAATCAGGTGCCTGAACAATATGTGCTGTCACTAAGGCCTCTTTGAGTTCCATAATAGCCTTGATACACTCTTTATTAAAGATGAACTCTGTTTCCTTACAGAGGAGACGAGTTAGAGGTCTAGCGGTCTTAGAAAATTCCTTGATGAAACGCCTGTAGAACCCTGCATGACCCAAGAAACTCCGAATATCCTTAACTGTTTTGGGAGGCTGCAGCTGAACCATCACCTCTATCTTGGCTTTGTCAACCTCAATGCCTTTCTCTGATATCTTATGACCCAGAACGATGTCATCTCTTACCATGAAGTGGCACTTTTCCCAATTGAGCACAAAGTTTGTTTCAACGCACCTAGATAGAATCCTGCACAAATTTGACAAACAAGAGGAGAAAGAAGAGCCATAGACAGATAAATCGTCCATGAACACCTCAACAATCTCCTCAATCAGATATGAAAATATTGAAGTCATGCAACGTTAAAATGTAGCAGGTGCATTACATAGACCAAATGGCATTCTCCTATATGTAAATGTGCCGGAAGGGAAAGTGAAGGTTGTCTTTTCTTTATCATTTGGATGTATAGCAATCTGGAAAAATCCACTATATCCATCAAAGAAACAGTAATATGAGTGATTAGCCAACCTCTCTAGCATTTGATCAATGAAAGGTAAAGGATAATGATCTTTCCTAGATGCAGAATTCAATTTCCTAAAGTCAATGCACATCCTATGCCCTGTAACAGTCCTAGTGGGAATCAAATCATCATTCTCATTCCTAATAACAGTGATTCCTCCCTTCTTGGGCACACAATGCACATGAGATACTCATTTACTATCTGAAATAGGGTAAATTATATCAGCATCTAGCAATTTCAAGATTTCCTTCTTAACAATCTTTTTCAGATTTGGATTTAATCTCCTTTGAGGTTCCCTGCTAGAGTACGATTCATTTTCAAGGTGAATTCTATGAGTGCACAAGTCAGGAGAAATTCCCTTAATATCAGACAATGAGTATCCTAAAGCTTTCCTAAACCGTTTCAACTCAGCAAGCAACATATCTAACTCATCCTCAGTTAATGCATCATTGACAATTACAGGATATGTTGAGTTGGTTCCAAGAAACGCGTACCTGAGCCTCGAGGGAAGTGGTTTGAGATCCACTTTTGGTGATTTGACCTCTGACCAATTGTCTGGATCTACTGAAGTTTCACACTCGATCTTGGTGTGAGAGTGTGTTGGCCGAGTCTAAGCAGTCCGAGACTGAATCATGACACTCGACCATGTGGTGATCGAGCTTCATGGTCGAGTGTACAGTCTCGAACCGGTTTTCCTTTTTCAGAGGCTTGTAAGAGTCCAACAGCTTCTTGTAAACCTCTGTTTCCCTATGCACGTACCCATCACAACCATCTTTTGTCAGAGCAGTACTAAGGTGATCTTCTTCCACTAACTCCTCAAACAATTTCTCTGAAAGATCATCTATCTCCTGACAATCATGACACTCTTCACATCGCTGATGATGAAGGTCATTTTGAAATCCTTCCCCAAATTCAGTTCAATTTCTCCTTTTGGCACATTAATCACAGCTCCTGCAGTGACCAAGAAAGGCCTACCAAACAACAAGGGGTCTTTGGGCTCCTCTCCCATATCGAGAACAACAAAATCTGTTGGGATTTCTACTCCTCCAACTTGGACCGGTAGATCTTCCAAAATGCCATGTGGAATCCTAACTGATCTATCAGCTAAGACCAAAAATATCTTGCATGTCTTGTACTTATCAAACCCTAAGCGCTTGGCAACTGATAGTGGCATCAAGCTTATCGATGCCCCTAGATCACATAAGCAACTCTTGAACGTGAGAGGACCTAAGGAGCATTGGATTGTGAATGTCCCTGGATCATCAAGCTTCTTAGGTATGACTTTCCTGTGTATAACAGCATTGACCTCATGTGTTAGCACAACCATCCCTTCAAATTCTTGTGTTCTGTCTTTGACTGCATCCTTCAAAAACTTCTTGTAAGGGGGCATTAGCATGAATGCATCCAGAATTGGTATCTTCACCTCAACATCCCTCATTTGTTTTTCAAATAGAGCCTTGTATTTGTCTGCAACATCCTTCTTGAATCTCTGTGGGAAAGGAAGTTGGGGTTTGAAAGGCGGTGGAGCAAACGGCTTTGGATCTTTCTGCAAGTCACTCGGCTTTCTGAGTTCAGGAGGCGACACTTGACCAGGTGATGGTCGAGTGTCATGGTCGATTGTTAAGGGATTCAGTGGTTTCGTGCTTCTTTCTGTCTGTTTTTCGACCAAATCATCCTCCCCCTCCTGAATGACATTGTCCTCAGTGGCGTCTGCATCTTCAGCACAGATCAGTAACTCACAGCCACTATGGAGTGTAATGGCGTTAGCGTGGTACTCCTTAGGGTTCTGAACAGCTTTTCTTGGTAGTTGTCCAGTCAGTTTCACAACAGATGAGGAGTCTTGCTGATTCTCTACATATTTGAGGCGGGCATTAAGAGTCTCAAACTTGTAGTGGAGATCATTGTGGGAAGCGTCTATCTTTGTGTGTACCTCAACAAACTTCCTAGTCAATTCAGATGCTATAGCTGTCTGGCCTTTGAGGATCTTCTACAAAATGTCCATAACCTCAGGTGTTTGTTGGGGTTAGGGTGGGATGTGGTTCTCATATCCAGGTGGTACAGTAGGGGATTGGTGATGCATTTGCTGGTACTGTGGTTTGGGGAGAAAGGGTTTGGATGGAGGCTGGTTGTGCTGTTTTGGGGGATACACATGATCTTGGGGATTAGCCACATTGGTGTTCCTGTAGGAGAGGTTTGGGTTAGGTTTGTAACTGTTGTAAGGGCGATAGCTGTTACCCTAATTCTACACAAAACTAACCTCCTCTACCTGATCTTCATTTTCTACTACATGTTCTGCCTCACTCACATGATGCACCTGTTTCTGCTGAACGGAGAGCAACCTGTCCAGCTTGTCATGTATGGCTTTGAGCTCCTTCCTGCTAACCATGTATGGATCTGTTGTACCCCTTGGAGTCCGATCAAAGTCTTCATTGTATTGCCCATCTGCTTGGGCTAAGTTCTCAACTAGTTCCCAACCATCATCGACATCCTTGTTCAGAAAGTTCTCATTGCTGGCTGTGTCCAACAGCATTCGAATCTTGGGAATAACTCCCCTGTAAAGAGTACTAAGGAGAGATTCGGCGCTGAACCCATGATGAGGGCATTGAGATTGGTACATCTTGAATCGTTCCCATGCCTCAGAGAATGTCTCATAATGGGTTTGCTTGAAACCGGAGATAGATTTTCGAAGCTTTGCAGTTCTGGAGTTAGAGGAGAATTTACCCAGAAAGGCTTGTTTACAGGCATCCCAAGATGTAAACAAGCCTTGTCTCCATCCCAAATGAAACCAGAGATAGATTTTCGACCCTTGAGGTAAATGTTTTTCCCACAGATGAGCCTTGTCTCCAAGAGATAAAGAAAATGATCTCAATTTCAGAGCATCCTCACTGACCCCATTAATCTTGGTCAAACTGGTTAGTCTCTCAAACTCATCAAGATGATTCAGCGGATCTTCAGACGGCAAACCATGAAACTTACTATTCTATACCATGGAGATCATACCACTCTTAATCTCAAAGTTGTTGTTGGCAGTGGCAGGTGGAACAATTCCATGGCGTGTAGTGTTGATATTGGGAGCATCACCAGCTCCAATGTATCGTGTGCGCCTAGGACGATGTCCTGGCTCAGTAGCATGTGACTGTTCTTCCATCCCAACTTGATCCTGAAGCTCCTCCTTCAAACTGTTTTGCTGAACCCGCAACTGTTCACGAGGGAACCGGTCTATGTTGTCCGAGTATGGGATGAGATGATCACTACCCTTGGATATGGTATGTATGCATGCAGGTGGGTTTTGACTCGGGAAACGGACACTCGACTAAGGCTTAATCGAGTGTGTTGGTCGAGTGTTCTGGGGAATATGAAAATCACGGCACTCGAGTTGTGTGGGTTGAGTGTCGTGATCGAGTGTCCCTGCAAAACAGACAAAACCCAGAAACGAGCTATAAAGAACGGAAAAATCAGGACACACACGTAGAACTTAGTCTCAGGAAAGTGATAATCCTAATTGTAGCTAACTAAAACCCATTTGGCAATGACGCCAATTTGATAACAGGATTTTACGGTATCAAATAACCTATTGTTATGTAATCAATGCAGTACAGTAAGGTGTCAATCCAACTGGGCTAGCAACTATTCAATTTGGATGCAATTTACTCAACCTAATATAAGCCAGAATGATTATGGTGAATGATATTATGTTAATCAAGCTTAACAAAAACAGAACGCAAAACAGAGTAAAAACAAAATGCGAAAACAGAACGAAAGTATGAAAAAAAAACAGAGCAACTGAAACAGAGCAATGTGCAAAAACAGAGCAATGACAAAACATAATTTAAGGCGAAAAACAGAGCAATGAGAAAGGCAAAATTCAGTGAAGGAAAAGGGTTTCTTGAGGTTAAGGATCAACGATCAAAGCATTCCTAGGGGTTCCAGACTTGTTTATCAACCTATTTAGATGACCTTTAGGCAATGAATAACAACATCCACATTCATTATCATGCAATGGGACCTCTCTCAAACCCCAACCAGACTTGATTCTCACCAACGATTAGATGGCTCAAGAGGCATTAAACATAGACCTAACAAAGCCTAATAACCCTAAACAGTCAATCTCTTGAGCTAGGAGAAGTTATCTCAACCTAAGTTCATTCAAGCATTATCACAAACACCTTTTGGGTGGGAAAAAACAAACCATCCGATTTCAATTCATAAAAGAGAAATAAGCATTAAGGACACTTAAATTGAAAAGATCTAAGCCTAATCAACCCTAAACAAGACTGAAATTCCCTAGATCTACCCTAATCTCACCATCTCCTTAGTGTCATGGAGATATGCCAAGTCTTCTAGATCACATCCTGAACTTTAACTTTAGGCCAATCGATTCACCCATAGGTCTTCTTGTAGTCCAAAATACCTCATAATAGGCTCTTAAAGTACCTGAAATCCGCCTTTATGAAATGTATGCAATGCCCAATACTAAATATGCATATTAGGCCTAAAAGGACCTAAAACAATGATAATACTGCAAGTATGAATGCAAAACATTCTAAATAATGCCCCTAAAATATGCTAAAATGCAGACACATCAGAGTGCCGCTTGAGATGTCACCAAGACCGATGAATCTTTAGGAGAACAGGCGCTTTTCTCAGTCTTGATCACACGTCGAGTCTTTCGTGGACTAGGAATGGCTGTCTAAGAACTTTGCCTCTTGCGCATACCAGATCTGAGGGTCGCTTCAAATTTTCCTGACGCCGTACAGCCAGTGATTTCCACCTCGGCCTCTGTATCGTGAGCCGGAGCCATATCGTCAAGCTCTTCCATTAGATTTTACCGTTCAAATGGTTTCTGTGAAGATTGTTGCGACACCTCCTTGTTCTTGATTTGTTTTGATTCTTCAATTAGCGACTTGCGAGAATCTACAGTCGGCATAATATTCATGTGTCAGTTGACGACTAAGCGACGCTCTGTATTTGACACATACGCGATCATTGTCTCAAGACTGTAGCCCTTACACTCCATTTTTCTCTTTGTGGTTTCTTTTTCAGGCTTTCTTTGAAAAGAATGCTTAATCTGGTGATGAAGACACTTTTCTTAGAGATAACGACATGACCTTTCGAATTCACAAGCATTAATGGCCTTTGCAATTACTCTTATGACTGATTGATTTGACCAAAACTCCTTGCATGCATCTAGATTGGTGTGACCTAATTCAATTAACCTGCAGAAGCCCAATACACAGACACATGCCTAATTTTTGAAATTGGCTCATTAGTGGCCCGTTAGTTAACTGCATAAGAATCTCAATCAACCAATTAACACTCTATCAAGTCAATAAATCCTTGTGAGTGACCGAGATCAACAATCAATCTTGTGAACATTACTTAATTAAGATAATTTTCACCAAATATCCACTTTAAAATCATTAAATCGTTGTTTACTAGCCTTTTGCAAAAAACATATATTTGTGAAATACAACGTACACCCTGATATTTTATTCATACAGCCAGATCTGAGACATAGTAGCTAGTCTTTCACATTGTCATGCCTTTATCAACATAAGTGTTCCTGTAATCTGAGAATCAACCCTTTGACTTAGGCAGCTGGAATTTCCTTTGGAGAGACTATTACTTGGTGTCGTTTTTCTTATGAGAATGTTTTCCCCCTTATTTTTTTTTTCTCGACACGGATTTTATTTATTTACATGCAGAGTATCACTTGACTTCTCAACTCTTGCATATCAGCTCTCCTCAGCTCTTTGACCTTCCTCATCATAGTCTTAACTCGCAGCTCAAGGTACTCCTTATGTGACGGCATGACAAGCTGCTATTTTCTACTTGAATCAATCAAACCGGATGTCCATTTCTTTTTGTTCAGATGCACACTGCACTCCTTCAGAATCAGGTTCCTAATTTCATCCTCGAACAACACATTATTGTTAACAAATTCCAATAACAGTTCTTAATTCAACAAAACAATTAAAAACAAGTGGTTTAGTGAATACATGAGCCAATTGATTATCTGTGTTCACATGATTGATTATTATCAAATTCTCCTCAACAAGTTCACGAATAAAATGATGTCGAGTATCTATATGTTTTGTCCGTGAATGTTGAACAGGATTCTTAGCAATGCATATAGCACTTTGATTATCACAATACACAAGTAGGGGATCAGACTTAATACCGTGATCAGCAGACATATGTTTCATCCACAACAACTGTGTATAGCAGCTACCCATTGCAATGCATTCTACTTCAGCTGTCAAAAGTGACACAGTTCTGTTTCTTGCTCAACCAAGCAATTAGATTATTCCCCAACCAAACAATTAGATTACTTCTGGGATAATAAGTAACTTGAGATCATAGATTAGTTAGCTACTATAATCTAAGCATTAACCATGTTTCTAGGCTGAGATTCTGATAAACAGGTTTTTGCGGTGTTTTCAAATACCAAACTGTCTATTTAATCAATTGCAGTACAGTATGGTGTCAATCCAATGGGAGAGTAACTAGCAATCAAGATATAATCTACTTATTCTAATCTAAGCCAGATTCGGTTTAGCGAGTGGTGATCTATCCTAGGTGACAACGAAATCTTAAAACAAAATGCTAAAAACAAAAAAAAGTATTAGAATGTAAGAACAGAGTATTTAAAAGTAAAGCAATAGTAAAACTAATAATGAATTGTAACAAGAAATCTCAACCTAAAGCAGAGTATTAAAATCACGAGAGTTTAATAGAGGAAAAACGGGTTCTCGAGGTTTAGGATCAATGATTAGGGTATTCCTAGGGTTTCCAGACTTATCTATCAACCTATTTAAATGACCTCTAAGCAAGGAATCACAAAGTAATCACATTCGCTCTCGCGCAATGGGACCTCTCCTAAAAGATAACCTGACTTGACTCTCGCCCAACGATTGGAAATTCAAGAGGCCTTAAGTATGGACCTTACAAAGCCTAATAACACCCTAGACAATCAATCTCTTGAGCTAGGAAGATGCTATCTTAATTTAAGCATGTTCAAGTGATTCCCCAAACGCCTCTCGGGGGGGATTCACCAAGAGATCGAATTTCAATTGATCAGAAAGAAACAAGCATTAAGAACACTTAAATTAAAGAGATCTAAGACCTTAATTAAACATAAACAAATCTGGAAATCCTTAAGTTTTCCCCTAATCTCACCCTTTCCTCAAGAACCCTAGACTAACTTACTCAGAATTCATGAAATAAAACATAGACTTAAAATCAAAAATCAATTGCATAAAACTTAAGAAAATTGTAAATGCCTTTGTAAATATAAGACTCGAAATTTTTGCTGAAAAAGATTGTATATTGAAACTTGAAATTCTAGTACAATTTATAGATCAAAAGATCTTAAAGGAAAAGGAAAAATTCTCTCTCTCTCT
>JAKUCM010004497.1:0-23399 GCA_023374145.1 Lepidium sativum | reverse complement strand
CGATACGGTAATCTACATTTCTTGTCTCACTTACCATGATCGTTAAAAGAATATATTCTACAATTAAAATATTGGAAAGATTGAGAATGTGTTTGAGTTGAGCATATTTATCCGACATGTGGCCTTGTATACTTTGAGATATTTTTCGTCCAAGAATTAAAATCTAATTCCAATTGGTGGGTGAATATCATAATCAGAGTAATGATATATATTAAACATAATGGTATTCATATATACGTGGTTTCATATAATTAGTTATATGATTAGGCCAATTGGTGAAACATTAACCAATGTGCCAAAGTATATTTGTGGGCATAATTAGTAGGATAATTTGCAAAGGAAGCAGCTACAACCACATCTACATGCAAATACATATTTTTATTTCATTAGACATTTATTAGAAAATACTTTATATTTTCAAATAACTATTTAATCTTGCACTTAGGCCTTGTTCTTTTCGTGGTCGGGTGGCGACAAAATCAATTAAATTTTTTTATATTATTATCTATTATAATATTATCAATATCATATTATCATATTATAATAAATAAATAAAATTATCTATTATCAATTAGAATCTGTTACTTTTCAAATAACTATCTATTATTATCTATTAGTATATAATTTTTATATTATATATTAAATTTTTATAATTTTATTTATTTATTAGTTTTATATATGTAAATTATATATGGATTTTTATAAAATCTTATAGGTAGCTACAAAATTTTTATTTATTTTATATATTTTTATATTTTATTTTATTTATTTTAAAAATAATTGGTGAAAAAAATTGGAAAAAAAAATTTTAGTCGCTATGTTGTTTTTTTTGGCAGTCGCTGAACCAGCAACTGAAAAATGCAGTCGCTAGTTCAGCGACTGTAAAAAAAACATGATTTGGTCGTTGTCGCTAACGACTGCGAAAAGAACATGACCTTACTTGTAGACAATACATGATATTGAATCTCTTGAATCTGTTTATAAAAGTAAATACTCATTATAATGATCAATTAAATATTCTAAATAACGTTTCTTATAGTTTTCTAATAATCTAAAATTTGTATTTCATTATTTTTTAAAAATACAGAAAAATATTAAACTTCCTACGATTTTTTTAAGTGACATCAAACAAACAAAGCTTCAAATAATATATCATTTTAAAAGAGGAATTGAATTAATTTAGATGTGCCATAATATTGTATTTTTATATAACTTATGAATGTTGCCTCAAACATAGGCAAACCCAAAAGAAAAGAAAGAAAAGATAAAAAAATCACAGTATTTACTGGCGACATCTTATATAATTTAATATATAGTAGTATTAATTATATCATTGAATACAAAAGATCGATATTTTGGTGTATTTGGATGTTATTGACTTATATCAAAGTTTGAAAAGAGTATATCAAATTGATAAAAATACCATCACTAAACGAGTGCAGGTTAGTAGGTATTTTGTACTATGTAGTATTCAAATATAAAGTGGTAAAAGAAATTAAGTTGTATTTGTTCAATTGGTTGAAAGATTTGCGTTTTAGTCTCTTACTTGTAGTTAAATCGAACCTGTATTGCTTTATTAGTCAGCCTAAGTATATATATAAAAAATTAAATTACGAAATGTAAAACTCCAAAAACGCTCTTATTAGTATTGTATACTTGATATTGCCACATAATATATGATGAATCTCAATATAATATTTTTGACGCTTAACTTTGAGATTTTAACTTTTTAGTCCTCAATAAAAAACAAAAAATGATATTTAAATTATCATTCATACATATAGACTCTTTTAAACGTACTTTGGATAATATCTAGCTAGATCGATTGAAACATACATTTATTCTCAAAACATTATTAAATATGCACAAGTATGTAACTATTGTCTGATTTTGACTCGCATCTTCAGTTAGTTGATCATAAAATATGTACAAATTAGTGATTAGAGGTCAAAAATAAGTCAAAGGTCTCTCCGAGTTAATCACAACCCACTCGTGCGTTTTGGAGTATCGTCTTTGACTAATACGAAACAATTATAATAACATTTAAATAATTGAGACTTTCGAAGCTTAACCACGTACTCAATTCAAAGTCGGTTTTGATATATCGGTCAAATTATGCATTGTTTACTACTTTTCCGTACAAAAATATTATTTGTTTATATACAATGTAAAGTCAGACATTGGTTCTTTACTTTCCATCAAATTGTATAAAACTATAGTAAAATAGTCAAATCTCAAAATTTGAATTATAATCCCAGACTAATTAATCAATGGAAAACTTTAAGTTAACAAGTAAGTTTTTTTTGTCAACTACTCTAATGACTTTTAAATCCCCTTCATACTATTGCAGGTAGAAAGTTCGATTCCTGGTATCTTGAGGATTTGTAAAGTGACTATGCCACTTGTCCTCGGTGTTAACAAAAAAGTTTAGCTGTTGGAATGTAGTAAGATTTTATGGTTTTTTTTTTTCCGATTTATCTTAACATAATAATCCTAGGACACATGCATGCATGTTGGACCCTGAATATATTGACATTAGTTTAAGAAAATATATGAGATTACAATTGAAGTTAATGTTCGTAGATCTCAAAACCAACACTTTGTAATCATTGATTTTCAATTGACATAAATTAAGATTCAGGTCAAAGCCTAGTGGATATGAATCTCTGTATGTGTGAATGTGAATAAAAAATGTAAAATATATTTTTAAGAAGTCATAATATATTATTATTAAGTAAGCAAGTCAAACTCAAAAACTCATGGAAAAGGTTTCTTGTTAAAAGATATAAAATCGTGCTGATGACTTTATAATAAAAATATATATACATGGATAATGTTGAGCAAAAATCCGATAATTTTTTGTCAAATAAATGTATGTTAATGAAATCAAATACCATCGCATTTCGTAAAATCTACCCAATCGTGTGTTAATAAGATATAAATGTGACCAATTCTGTTTTTGACTCAATAAAATAAGCAATTGTTTTGTTTGTAATTAATATAAGAAATATAAATTCTATAAAAAAATTATCAAAACAAAAAATTACAGTTTGAAATGTGTTTCAATCTAAAGGTTGACTAAAAGATTGGTTCGTTTTCTTATCTAGTTTACAAGTTGCTTCGAATGCTTTTTAGTTAAAGCTTTCTTTGAATTTAGAGACCCTTGAATATGTGTACTTAGTATTTCTCCTAAAACTACATCGAAACTTAGTTTATGGAATTTTACCTAAGCCACTTTATTTTAGGTTTTTACCGTCAAATTTTATGTAATTGTCTACTACTATCTATATCATGTTTATAGCAATATAAATCTTTAATAATTTTAAAGCATTAAACTATATCAACATTTGATTCGAGTGAATCATATTGTTCCATGTAATATTGTTAGTGATTTAAGAAGACTAAAGGGTTGATTAATAAGACATATTATGGAGTTTTAATACTCTTATAAATGTCGATCATGTTTTATTAGTAGAGCATTAAATAGAACATAAAGGTCTCTAAATTTGATTTATATTATGTTGATAATATTTTTGAAAATTTATAATATCTAATTTTGAAATTTTTTAAATCACAACAATTTTTATACTCGTTTATGCTTATGCTTCTTAATATCTATGTGTTTACCAACTACGCACTCAATTATGCATATAGTCTAAAAAGCTTTGAAACCCCTTTTTTTAAAGATAGCTTGTTTTCAATAAGTTTTATGATGTTCTTGATTACATCAAATACCATTAAAAAATAGTTAACGTGTAATTGAATATTTTACTTTAAAAAATATTATCCAAATACTTGATTCCATATTTTTGTAACGAAAACATTTATTTTTAACATATTAAAGTACTAATAAAACTATTCAGTTTTTATTTAAGTATCAGAAATAATTGTATACAAGTTATTTGGCAATATAATTTTAGTATACCGAAAAACATGTAACTCAATTAGTGTGCTTCTAATCTATTTTGATATTAGATGATGAATTTAAATTTTATCCAGCTTCAAATAAAATATTTAAACTATAAATCAAATTTTATCAATTTAATTATTGATAAAGAAAAAAAACCATTTAGCATCGTACACAACTAATACATCATTTACAAATTGAGAAAACAACTACATATCTACTAAAAATAAAATGAAAACATAAAATTTGATATAATTTTGACAATTGAACTATGTATTCTAGAAGCAATTTTCGAACTATGTAATGTATTCTAAATTTAATTTGAGAGTTATTATATATATTCTAGAATTATATTCAATTTCGTAAAATTTTGCTAATTACTATTCATAAAGTTTTTTCAATTTATTGTCAACAATTAACTATTGTATCGATAACGGCCAACCCATAATCTAAGCTTTTTAATTGGAGTTGGATAGAATTCAAATTTTAGATATATACCTAAATTATAAACAAATCAGTTGAGCCATATATTTTTGGGTTTTCTCCAACTTAGAAGTAAAATGTGCCAAAAAAAATTAAAAATAAGTAAACAAGAGAAATATTATTGAGACAACAAATAAAGCCCACCGGACTATAAACGGAGGCCTGTTTCTATAAATTGCTTTGTACATAAAGACGTCGCCCAGTGCTTGTATATATCAATTGAACGACACGGTGTGAATGTACACATTTCAACGTCACGCTGTTTATTTAAATGGATAATAAACGTCCTGTAGTTTTGAAGTCCAGATCATCATCATCATCTCTAGTTCCTTTTGTTATCTCCCTTATCTAACCCCAACGATAAAACGCAGGAGCCATAGAAGAACAGATAATAACACTCTCTGTCTCTGTATCTGGGTGTGCGCGTGAGTGAGTGAGACTTTCTCGAGTTTAGGAGAAAAAATGGCGTCGTTGGCTCAGCAATTCACGGGGCTGAGATGTTCTCCACTCTCTTCTTCTTCGAGATTATCTAGGAAAGCAGCGAAAAAGTTTCCTCAGAACAAATCCGCCTCCGTTTCTCGGACGATTGTAGCCTCGGTTGCGATGTCTAGCGGTCAAACAAAGGAGCGGCTGGAGCTGAAGAAGATGTTCGAAGACGCTTATGAGCGATGCAGAACTGCTCCAATGGAAGGTGTTGCGTTCACTGTCGACGATTTCGCAGCTGCAATTGAACAGTACGATTTCAATTCCGAAATCGGCACCAAGGTTTGTCTGATTATTTCCGTATTTGAGAAGGTTTTTGGAAAATTGGAACTGTAATCGTATCTATAAACCAAAATTAGATGATATAGGACAATGTTGATTCTGTGGAATTCCAGTATCGATTTTTAGTTAATGATGTTATTCAGGTAAAAGGAACAGTGTTCAAGACTGACGCAAATGGTGCATTAGTTGACATTTCTGCTAAGTCATCGGCTTACTTGTCAGTGGAACAAGCGTGCATTCATAGAATCAAGCATGTGGAAGAAGCTGGTATTGTTCCTGGTATGGTTGAAGAGTTTGTCATCATAGGTGAAAACGAAAGTGATGACAGTTTGCTATTGAGCTTAAGGACGGTTCAGTACGAACTTGCGTGGGAACGTTGCAGGCAGCTTCAGGCTGAGGATGTTATTGTCAAGGCTAAAGTATGTTTCGAACTTACTTTGCTACTCTTGTTGTTTCTCTCTGGTTACAATCTCAGCAATTGGATTGTATGCCTAGGTTATTGGGGCTAACAAAGGTGGATTGGTGGCTCTAGTGGAGGGTCTTCGTGGATTTGTGCCATTTTCGCAAATATCATCGGTTAGTAGTTGTTTTATTACTGTTAAGCTGGAATCTTTAGATGCTTTCAAACTAAAAGTTTATTGTGTTTTTTTTCTTCTTCAAATTTGTCAGAAAGCACCAGCTGAAGAACTTCTTGAGAAAGAGATACCTCTTAAGTTTGTGGAGGTTGATGAGGAACAAACAAAGCTTGTCCTCAGCAACCGTAAAGCTGTAGCAGACAGTCAGGCTCAGCTTGGAATTGGATCTGTGGTTCTCGGAGTTGTTCAGAGCTTGAAACCCTATGGTGCTTTCATTGACATTGGCGGAATCAACGGGCTTCTTCATGTCAGTCAAATCAGTCATGACCGTGTTTCAGATATCGCAACTGTTCTCCAGCCTGGTGACACTCTAAAGGTCTTTCACGGATATTCTTAAAACTTTTGCTCTGATGTTAGTACAATAGTCCCTAACTTATAATGTTGCAGGTTATGATACTGAGCCACGACCGTGACAGAGGAAGAGTAAGTCTCTCCACCAAGAAGCTGGAGCCAACTCCTGGTGATATGATTCGCAACCCAAAACTTGTTTTCGAGAAGGTAACAATAGTTCCGTTGAAATACTCTCTTAAAATCCCTCCTTTGTCTCAATCATTTACTAGTTTTCTGTTCTCTCAAGGCTGAGGAGATGGCTCAGACATTCAGACAGAGAATCGCTCAAGCAGAAGCTATGGCTCGTGCAGACATGCTTCGCTTCCAACCTGAGGTATGATTATCCACTTGCCTGATCCGTTTATCCATGCTTCTTAATGTCTATTCTGTTGCACTCAAGCTCCAACAATTGGTATACATATCTAGTAACATCTACCACTTTTGCATTTTACACAATTATGAGGTTCTTTCCGGTTTGTCATTTGGTATGATAACCAGAGAAGCTTTTCTTTGCTGGAGGATTATAACTCATTGTTGTGTGAACAGAGTGGACTGACGCTGAGTTCTGAAGGGATACTAGGACCCCTCGGATCTGACTTACCAGATGATGGCGTAGATCTCACCGTGGACGATGTTCCTCCCGCAGCTGATCTTTAGATTCAAAAGCTTTAGTGTACTTTTTTCATACACAAAGACACCTCCTTGAGCTCAATGTAATGTGTAGTAACTCCTACAAAACATTGTCCCCTGTGTATTTTTTTTCCTATGTAATCGATATTTCTATTGCAGTGTCTAAAATCCAACAGACCAGCTTTTTCTCAGGACCAAACCGAGCACCACGCATCGGTCTTAGAAAAACATTACTGCTTACTAAATGTAATGTGTATATATATATATATATATAAAGTAAAATATTGCTCTCTTCTTAGAATTCCACATCATCATCTACATCATCAATTAACCATTTAAATCTCCTAATTTAAAACCATCATTAATAACATATTATAAATTTTTTACCTCATCATAATTGTAAACAAATTATAAAATTAATACTTCTTAATTCAAACTATAATTAAAATAATAAATTTT
Source organism: Lepidium sativum (assembly GCA_023374145.1). Lineage (NCBI taxonomy): Eukaryota > Viridiplantae > Streptophyta > Magnoliopsida > Brassicales > Brassicaceae > Lepidium > Lepidium sativum. The sequence continues at coordinate 16,190 of JAKUCM010004497.1, read as the reverse complement.
AAACCAAAATTTAGAACAATAATAAATTTAAGTACACATGTACTAGTTAAGTATGAAATATTTTTAAATCATTTGTAATTAAAAATCTAATATGAAAACATACCTTTTATATTTGTGAATGTATTTTTCAAACTTATAGAAATTAAAATTCATTACAAATGTCGTTAAAATCACAAATACAAAATAGTCAATATTAAAATTTACATTAAAATAATTATAAAATATTGCCTCTTCGTATACTCAAGCAAAGAAAACAAATTCATACATATTGAAAACACTCATAAATTACTAATCTGAATTCTCCACTACATCACTACATTGCTTTAACTCTCCTCCCCTAACTCTTTCAAATTACCACCAAATTAGACAAGATGGAAACTCTCCAACTCTATTTCTTAGAATTGAAAGTTGGTGAGAGTTCTCAACATGTAAGTCCAAGAAATTTGCGTTTTTGGGAAGCACGTAATGTCAAAAAATGTGGAGAGCTCATGGGAGTCGACATACGCTTATTGATGACAAGGTATAATTCACTTCAAAAAATTAAAGTTAAATTGACTATTCAAATACGACATATACTGCTTAATATGATCTCCAATAGTATGGTCATGCAATGACCTATTCATATTCACCACCTACATCTATTTAAAAAAATTTTGGAAGAAAGAGCAATCTACTCCATTAGTAGATTTGACATCCTCCAAAGTAATCTCAACTTCAAACTGTATAATTCAAAGATATCAATCTGCTTCACCGACTTCACAACTTGTATCGAAGTAACGGTATGTTCAATCTCCACATAGATGTTCAGCTTCATACCTACAAAGAATTAATAGCATTATCAAACACAAACACTGAATTACATGGTATGTTTCTTAAATTTAGTTAACTATATATCTACTACATCTTAAATTCAAGTCATATAATATTAAGTCTTATTTATTTCTGAAAAATTATAATCCACACGTTTTTTACTGATTTACTAAAAATTAATGTTAATATGCAAAATTATAATTATAATCATAAAATACATGCAAATGGTATCTACCCTAGTGGCATGCAGTAAGTCCACTTAAGGTAGTGCATTTGCATAACCCGGGATCGAGTCCTCCTACGTACATTACGTAAGAATTTGACTATTGAGTCGGCCAGTTGTGGCACAATATAATATGCCCGTTACAAAAAAAAAATCATAAAATACCTTTTAATTAAGGTCATATAAAATCATATTTTGGTCAAGCTTACATAATTAATAATCATACATAAATAACTTACCCAATATAACTTTATTAACCTACATATAAAATACTTACAGATATAAGAAATCACTTTTTAGAATTACTTAATTCAATATTACAAAAAACATTATATTATAAGCAAATTAATACTTAAATAAACGATGTATAATTTTAAATATATTTCAAATAAATTATACAAAGGTATCTTTATATTTTACCTACAGTTAAACTTAACTTTTCTTTATATTTTACCTACAATTGGTCTATCCTGTTTTGAGAGGAATGGAAGCTGAAGGAGTAAGACCAACGAATTCTATATTGTCTAAGGAAGCAGCAACTATGTTTGGTAGGTTCCATCAAATTGCTTGCTTAGTTCTATTCAAGGGTTGGTGTTGAACACGGCAGAATGGCATAGGACGATGAGGTTGGTGTTGAGTATGAATACCTTAAAACTCTTGAAGTATATGGATAATTAAATAGGTACTGCAATATTTCAAATTTTCAGCGACATGATTTGGTTAAGGTATCTTGATGATGAGGCCATGGAAAGACTACGAAAGTTTCCGGTATTTGAAGGGTTTTGGCTTATTAAGAACCCACATAATGTTTTGAGAGATGGAGTAATCAAATGTGTCAAACAAGGGGTATATAGAAAGCGCCAAATCCGCTTTTGTGATAAGCTCGATAATATTGATCATCTTGGTGGTGGCGATCTCGATTCGGTCCGACAAATGTCAGATGGATGTTTCAATGTTAGTGTGTCTTGTTTTAGTTAGTACTATGGATAAGCAAAGCTAGGAGCAACACCAAACGCATATGTCTGAATCTCACCAATGTCAGCTTTTCTACAATCCCCAACTTGAAGATCTGGTTCAGTACTCTTTGTCCGTAATAAGAAACAATGATAGCTTTTCGAATGATTTCTGTAGTTTACTACTTCCCTTTTGAACTTGGTATCAAATATTGTATCTTTTGAAACTTTATCAGTCATTGATACAATTGTCTAACAAAACACCAGCATTACAATAACATAATATATACAGGTAAACTTTTTATTGAAAGCAAAACAAAATATCACATAAGGATTGGTTATGCAGCTGAAGGTGCTAGGCTCTTAAGGTCATCGTCGTGGGATCCCTTGGAGGCTAAGGCAGCGATGATCGGATTCAGTTTTGATTCCGTCTCGACAAAAGTCTTGTGATCTAAACTCGTGTCTTCGTAAATTTCCCACCATTTCTTCACCAACATTTTAATATCATCTCTATCCATATGCTCTTCAAATCCAGTGAATCTCCAAGGTTTCGAACCCTAGAAAATTAGTTACGAAACCTTAGAAAATTAGTTACATTTACGTAACAGGAATATTCTGCTTTTTTTTTTCACTGAGATTATATAAATAAATATATTGTTCCAAGTTTACAAAGATGACTTAAGTAAGAAACTCAAGAAATTGGTACTGCAATACCGAAGACAACATCTAGCATAACGAAACCGAACATGAATATTCATTTTAATATGTAAAGAAATATTAACGTTAAAAAAGAAAGTAACTTACTTTAGCACAGTAATGAACAACATTGATTTGGTCAAGGTCAATGCGTTCAGGATGACGCCAAAGCATAGCAAGTACGAGGTTGTAAGTCAAAGGGATTGGCTTGTAAATGTCTTTAAAGTACATATTCAGAAAATCCTAAAAGAAATGAATAAATACTTATTAATAAATTCATAAAAATATTTAGCCCTGGCATTCGGTTATACGGTTCGGTTTCGGGTAGGACCCGATCAGTTCCGGTTCTTTCTGATCTTGTGTTTTAATACCCATTTTGCTACCTATATAGTTTCGGTTCGGTATCAGTTCGGTTCTTATCGGTTTTGGGTCAGTTTGGTTCCTCAAACGTAATACCCATTACAATATCATAAGTACTTCAGTTTGGAACCGGTTCTATTTACAAAAATTACTCGAAATATTAATATTTTACCGAAAACGAAAAAAAAATCGAAATAGCTTCTGTTAAAAACAAATAATACAGATGAAAACGATTACAACCTTACATCAAACATTAACTGTTGTGTCGGGTAAGGGTATCGGGTAAAGTTATCGGGTATCCAAAAGGGTATCGGGTAAGAACCGGAACCGACCCGACCCGATACCCATGGTATACTACTAGACCCTATGGTTACTTTATGGAAGACCCGAACTCGACTCGGAACTGAAATTTCGGTGCGGTTCTGACTCGGGTATTCGGGTCCACTTCTTATGCCCAGGGCTAAAAATATTAATGAAAACTGAAAAAAAAAACTCCAAAAATCAAACCTGTTCAGCGAAAGAAGTAGGAGAAGTGATTTGAACAGTTCGAAGGAGATCATGGTAAGTGAAAAGATTAGGTTCGAAAACCAACATGCCGGCGTTAAAATACAACGGCGGAGGAGAACCGTGAGTTTCCAATGGCCATGTCACCTTTTCCGGCGACTGTTGACAATAACCGATTTGGTATTGAGGAGTTTTGGACCAAGTCTCTTCACAGAAACAGTCTTTGACGGCGTACAAGTAGCCACAAGGAGTGTCGAAAAGATGATCGATGTTGCTAAACACTTGTATGTCTCCATCTAGATATATCATCTTCTCATATTCCACAAACTGTTTTTTTTTGGTATATTGTTAAATACATGCATATAAGAGTTTAAAATATTAAGAACATTTGAAATATCATTATATTCATACTGCTAAATATTTAAAATATTATCTAACTTTTCTGTGATATAGAAAGTAGAAATTATTGTATAAATTTTACGTACAAACTATAGAATTGTTTTTTTGTGAAACAAAAATATTTTTTACAAAAAAGAAAGAGGGTATTTTATGTTATAGATCTACATGCGACTTGACATGTGGCTTTATAAATATTACTAATTCATAATTTTTGAATTGTGACAATTTACTAGATAAATGTTGGAAATTGTCATGTTTTTTATACAATTTTTTAAAATCCACGTGTAACATAAGTAATGTATGCATGTATACATGAAAAAAAACATAACCGATACGGTCATAAAATGACAATAAAATATAAATAAAATACACATAATTAGTTTGTTAAGATTTTACCTCCCAAATTCGAAGTTTTGAGTAGTTAATGACATAATAAGCCATAGCATAACCGGCAAGATTTTCCGGCGGATAAACAGGGTTGATTTCACGGATGATGCAGCCTTGAGCCACCAGAAGTTGACGGTGGTCCTCCGGTACGTCCGGGAGAATTGCCACCACAAGAGGATAAACTGATTTGACCTTACGAAGTCCCTTAACTAGACCAACTACACCCATCCAGTAGTCTTGGTTTCCGGCTAAGAAAGTGACGTAAGCTCTTTTGCCTCCGTTAAGGTTCGCTGCCACGTCAGATTCTCCGGTCATCTTCTTTATTGGCGCCATCTCAAACGATAACAAAGAGTTAAAGTCTCTTTGAAGAGGTTCAAAAGATGAGGAACTCTTTTCGTTATAAAGATGTGAGATATTTGTTACAATAATCATTCCTCAATACAAATTTTATTCTTTACTATTTTGTATATGGGCTTCTAAAGATGGGCTATGTTGTATTGAGAGTCCATTTCGTAGTTCATTGCCTTAAAACAACTGAATTGGGAGATCCAGAGAGTAAAAAGAAACAAATCAATTAAGCAAACCAGAACTTGGTTTGGACTTTGCAAAGAATGTGATTCATTAGAGAAAATTCTACAAAGTCTCATGCAAGAACTCTTCTATAGAAACCAGTAAATACGACTACTTTACAGCAGAAGACGAGGAAGAACGTTACAAGAGACTCACGTTTCAGACATTATCGTGCTTTCTCTTGGACTGAAGAGCTAAACGAGCGTCTCTCTCTTTCTCAAACTGTCTATAATCAGCTCTCTCTAAGAAAGATTGTTTGTCGAGATACTGATCTGAGCTCTTTTTGTACTTATCTAGCTCGTCTTCTACACCTTTGTTTTCTTCCTTATACTCTCCCCAATCTTTCTTCGTTTTGTCCAAAACGCTTAGCTTTTGTTTCTTTTTTATCTGCTCTAGAACAGCATCAACTGCTGATGGTGCTGCTGAGGAGGATGAGCCTTTGTTTCCCCTCTCTGATGCTTCCTTTGAATCTGCTTCCACTAACCGCTTTACTTCGATTTCTTGACCCGCAAAGTCTTTGACCTCGGTTATCTGGAAAGTATCCAGAAGAGCAAATGCATCAAACGAATGGCTTCTCACAATTGCAATTTACACATCACAAAGGTCCAATCGACTCAGAGTTTACTTAAAGGTAATGCTACACAATCCATCTTCCTAGTTTTAAGCAGCTAAACAGAACTCAGATTCTACTAATACCGAGCAAACTCACTATTTCAAACAAAAAGCAAGCTTTTTTTACAGATCGCAAAAGTTCAGTCGAGTTACATAAACTTGAGACAGAGATTCTAAAGTCCATCATCGTAGTTACACAGATAGTTTAGTCCTCCACAATCTATATTCCTAGTTCCATAGAGTTTAGTCTTCCAAAATTCATCTACTTAGGTCCAAACAGCTCATAATTATCCCAAAACTCCAAGCAAATCACACAAGTTCAAACATAAAAGAGGGTAGCTTTCTAACCTCAATCTTGCCCCGGCTAGATGCAGCTGCAGCTGTTGCAGTTGCGTTTCTAACTGCAGCTAAAGCGGCTGCAGCAATACTTTTAGCTTCCTCGCTACAACTACTATTCAAAACGCTATCTTCCTTTTGTATATTCGAATTACAGTCATCCTTCTTCTTCTTTACATCCACACCAAGATACATTTTCCAATTCTGCGTATGAAAAAAGTCTACACATTCAAAATCACAAAACATAGCAAAAACTTAGCAGAGAATGCAAAAAAAGAAAAACTCACGTTATTAACTGATGTTTTAGCGGGCAAAGAGGTTGAACTCTGTGAGTGAAAATTGATCCTTTTCTTTGGTACTCCTTCGTTCATTTGCTTCCAAATATCCGTAACTTTCTTAGACACAGTGCTCGAACCATTATTCTTAGGAGAACTTCTCTCTGATTGCTCATGAGACCCCATGCCTTCGACTCAAGATCCGCTTCTGTTTAAAAGGGCGAAAATTTCAGGGGATATAAATTAGGGATTTGAATAAAGAAGACATCAAAACTGTATAGGAAATTGAAGAGAGACAGGTAAAGCTCACCTGAAAGTGCCGGCCGAGAAGAAAAAACCCTAGTTGATGAACTTATGAGCGACGTCGTTAAACTCTCTACGAAAGAGACGATTATGAGGCGTTGAACAAAAGGAAAACCTTTTTTCTTTTTCTTTTTGTTTTATATTGTGACCACTATATTTTTTAAAATTCATAAATAGCCCCAAAACTTTCCCAAAAGCTCTAAATTGAAATTTGTTCTTTAGTTTTTCGTGAACCAATGAAATCTCTCTTCTTGTTTTAAGTCCAAATGTAGAATAGGGGAATAATTTTGGAAAACAGCAAAAATTGAAAATTTAGATGGGTATTTTCCCAACAAAGGTACAGAGAATTTGTTGCATGATAACATTCTAATCAAAATTACACTATCATATTCTAGTAAATGTAATTCAGTTCCTTCTTTGCTTTGTGTTTCCCTTTCTCTTCCATTTCTTATTTGTAACAGCTCTGTTCTTATCCTCAATCTCCTTAACTTTACGCTTCCTGTAAAACCAGAGCCAACACAAACACAATCACTTAGCAAAGATTGCTCACTTTTTCTTAAGCTGTTACAACTCAATTTTCAAGCAAAGTTTCATTTATTTGGATAGATAACCACGCAATTTTACTTCACAGAATTGTAGCATGCTTGCAATCTAAGGATACCAAACAAGAACAATATATCCACAAGAACATATACAAACTTCTATGCACAACACAAGTCCGATTTCATTATCAAATCCAGTCTTTCATGTATCTAAACCGAAGTACTCATTATCTAACTTCTACAATCAACACAAGTCCTATGCCATTAACAAATCCACTCTTTGATGGAATTAACCAGACAAATCACAAACTATTGGTTGTTCAATCAACAAGAATCAAAAGACATACTCTAAGCATTTTTAATAGACATAGTAGTAGTAAGTTACCTGTATTGAGAAGCTTTTGTATCTGACACCAACTCATCAGCAAGACTTGTTTTTCTATTCTTCTTTGTCAATCTTCCATAGTACTCTTCAGCTGGTTCAATCACTGTGCCAATCTGTTTTTTTGACATTAAGAAAACAACACGATTTGGTATTTAGACAGAGGCCGAGACAAAAGTTCGTGTCTTCATATAGTTTACCGTTCTGAGACGAACCTGGAAATATTTTTCAGCTAATTTTGACCGGGACACACTTTTCTTGTAGTGTAGGGCAGGATCCATTACAGTTCTCAACTAAAATAGACATCAAAGTAGAATAGTGTTAGGACTCTGAAACCACATATAGAATACAACAGCGACGAATAAGAACATTACCTTAAGCAACTGAAGGTCCCTTTTCAACTCAGGAGTCATTGTTGGTGCAGGCATATCAAACCTATCCACAATTGCAAGAAAATGTAATCTCGCATGATAATTTGTATCTAACAAAAAGGGTTTATAATCCACGAGAAGGAAAGCAAAGTTACCAGTCTGATCCAGTGGTGTCTTTGACTTGCTTTCTAAGAATTTTGTTAATCTTCCTTGGATCATTAGGAGGAAGACAAAGACCATCAACAAGCTCTGAGTTACTAGCCCAAAGAGAACCGGTTTTGTGACTTTCAGCTCCTTTGCTTGAACTGGAACCAACTTTTGAATCTAAAGATAAACCAGGAAGCTTTGGTTCCCATTTAAGACCGATCAATGGTTTATCCTCTGCCATTTCTAAATTGCCTTTGTGTCTGCGACAAGAAAATTTCGCAAAATTTCAAGCAAATTAAAAACACATTAATCAATACAAATGCTTAAACTCAAGAGCGTTTTAGAAGCCCCTATAGTTGAACAAACAAACGAATAAGGCTCCTATAGATGTAAAATTTCAGCTTAGAGAGTAGACGAATCTAAATCTCTCAACTTTCCACATCATATAAACAGGAAGAAAAATCTGGAGAGAGTGAATTCGAATTGAGCACGAAAAACAAATAACCCTCAAAAATCCCTCGAACATAAACCTAAAGGATCCACTGATTACAGATTTTTTAACAAAAAACAGCCATAAATACACAAAAATCAAGGGTACGAGAACTCACAAGGGTGAATAATTGATCTAGCTTTGTTTCACGTAGCTCCGTAAGCTCAGGTAGTAATCTGAAGAAAAAAATCGGAAAATTTGACAAAAATTACGAAAAAAAGAAGAAGATGAGTGATATAGAATTGGCGGCCGTCGTTGTATTTAGGTTTGCAGAGAAAAAGACAAAGAAGAAGATGATTCTTAAATGTCTAATTTACCCTTCATTAATAACAGTAAAACATAACGTTATGGGAATCGAACCTGGGACATAGAGATTCTGCAACGTATACAGACAAAAAGTCCTTATTCACTTATTTAAGAATTACCTACAAACACATACAAAAAAAAGTCCTTATTAAAGCTTATAAATTACTTTTAACACACAAACACGTACAAATTAAAACGAAAAAGATACACACTTAACCCACAACCATATCAATTTGACAGTAAAAAACACTTACACTTAATACACTCATAAAACTTAAATCAAATCCCCCGCTTGCATTTACAAAAACTTGCCTAATGAATTGGCCATTTGTAGCTAATGTTAACAAAAAAAAAAAAAAAACTAACAAATATTTAACACATAATGAGTCCACTCGTTGTTCATTACTTCCAAATGTGCTTTTTTACTTCTCTTTTTACATGTTTTTCGACGCTTTCTAAATCGGTTTGCAATATATCTCTTTTCAAAATTAAATTGTTTTTCGTAAGCTTCAACATCAAAAAGAACTGATGTATGATCCATTGATATGTGATTGTAATAATAAAGAGATTTATGGTGTTGGTACATTAATGGATAAATGTGTCTCCATTTACAAAAAAAAAATAGTGGTTGAAATCACAGATTTTAAATATTTAATTAGAAAATAAAATTTATAATTTAAAATGGCAAACATTTTACAAACAAAAATACAAAATAAAGTTGATACTAACAAACACTCAACATACAACCACATGAAAATAAAATTGAATATGACTAGTTCTTAACATACAACCACGCTAAAATAAAGTTGAAAGTGACAAGCACTTAACATAAACCACACCAAAAAAATTGAAAATGACAAACATTTAATATACAACCACATGAAAATAAAGTTGTAAATGACAAAAATAGAAAGCATATTAATTAGCATTTGTAAAATTATCTTCATTTGGAGTGATTTCAAGTTATACCGTTTATGTCACGAGAAACACCGCTCATGTTATTAATAATTATTTGTGTTAAAAAATTCTAATGTTTTGAAGATGTACAAAAAAGTTATGGATATAAATATATTCAAAATTATTTAAAATATATGCAGAAAACTAGGTTAAAATCTTCTAATCAAAACTCACTTAAATAAGACAAGAAAATCCAAAAATTCAGTAATTTAAAACTCTGCAAAAACTTCCAAAATATGCATTACTTTCATCAAGAAAGTCATTACAATTTTTCCAGATCCAATCACCACCCCTTAAGATTTGGTGCTGTTTTTTGTTTTTCCAAGTTCAGTCCCTTGAATGACCCAAAGACATACAAACAATGTGACATGTTTGAGCATCTTGTTATCCATCAAGCAACACAGTCTCCAAAATCCAGAAACAAAATGAGCCATTTGGCGTTTATCAAGATGAGAAACTTAGGTAGTAAAAAAAGTTACTATCAGAATCTATGTTCTGATTCGTGCGTGCTTCAGTTATAAAGTGACTAAACAAAAGTTTACTTGAAAACAAACTGCCAAGAATGTAAGAGTCATCATTCAGTCTTTTTAGCAGAAGCTCTGGCTTTGGCACAATAGTCGAATAAGCTCCCATCGAAACATCTCCTAACAGCTTCTTTAGATAAGTGACCATTTTCGTCTTTGGCTAGGAAGTAAAGTACTCCCCACTCCATTTTACTCGCTGCCCCTGTTTCCATTTTCACACAGATTCAACACAAAAGACAAAGAGAAGACCATTAAAGAGAAAGAGAGATGGAACAAACCAGCCAAAGAAATCGAATGCATCACGATTGGCCTCAGTCATTTGCCAAAGCTCGTTACGAGTTAGCTTGTCAGGCATTGTACGTGCGTACTTACTGAACATGTTCTCTAGATTTGCAGGAATGTACCTGAAAGTTTTCAAATTTATAAACCATAGATCCAAAAGAACTATATATCTCCGACACTATGAGTTTGGACTAATACCTACCCACATTTCGAAAAGCAGGTAAAGAATATCTAACATTGGAAAGAAAGAGAATTCTACTCCTACTATATATAAGATATGAGTATCTCTTTCCATAGCCAAATGATTTTGAGTTGGAAACTCAGATATGTAAAGAACGAAACGAACCTTCCTTCTGTGTCGTAAGTAGAAGAGTCACTTCCATGTTTGGCTCTGTGAATGTTCTTAATGTAAATCGGTCCATTAAAACTCCATAGATCCTAAAAGATACAATTGTTCCTCTTAAATAAACAGAAAAATCGCAAAGGAGAAGAAGAGAAGAGAGAAGAAGTCGCTGGAAGCTGGAGGGGACCACCTGAGGTCGTTGGCGGCTGGAGGGGACCACCTGCTCTTCACGCGTCCAGCCGGGACCACTCTGAAGCTGCACGCGCCCAACGGTCATATTCCCGGGACCACTTTGACCGTTGGGGAAGACCCATACACCCTCTCCATCTAACGGTCGCCTCACACCTTGCTTCCCAAGTCTCATTGCCTTGCGCCCTACGTCTTCACGCCTTGCGTCTCACGGCTTCTCTTTTTCCCGAAGTCGCGCCCAACCGAAGTGATGCGCGTCTTCCGATCTTCCTAAGGATAAATGTCACTAGGCCTCTGGGATTTTGTTGGTGTGGCCTAGTGAGGATGCTTGGCCAATACTCCCCCTCAAGCTAAGCCGCAATGTAATAGAGACTTAGCTTGGAAACCCCAAAGCATACACCTCGGTAAAAACCTCACAAAGGAAAACCCATTGGGACAAAACCTTTATGAGGGAAAAAGAGCATGTATACTTTGAGGTTAGGAGACATGAGGTCAAGGGCAGTCAAGGCTTACAAGTCCAAGTTTGCCATAAATATGGTTGCAAACCTTGGAGCTTGCTGCCTTGGTGAAGATGTCTGCCAATTGGTCTCCACTTGGTGTGTAACACGGAAGGGTCACTCCCTGAGCTATGCGTTCCCGAACTTTGTGGCAGTCTACTTCAATACTCTTGGTCCTCTCATGAAAGACTGAGTTGTTGGCTATGTGAATCGCTGCTTGATTGTCGCAATGCATTATGGTCGGTTCATTGGTGTCATACCCTAGATCTTTGAGAATACTCCGGAGCCATACCAACTCATCCGTTAGTTTCCTCATTGCTCGGTATTCTGCTTCTGCGGTAGAGCAAGCCACCACCTTTTGCTTCTTGGTCTTCCAAGTCACCAAGTTCCCTCCAATGAATGTGCAAAAACCAGTAGTAGACTTCCTATCGTTCCTATCACCTGCCCAATCAGCATCACAATATCCAGATATTGTAGTACTATTATGCTTACCCATCCAAATGCCTTGGCTGGAACTCCCTCTTAGGTACCGAAGGATGCGCTCAAGCATTGACCAATGATGCTTTGTGGGAGTTTGCATGTACTGACTGACTTGGTTTACTGCAAAACAGAGGTCAGGACGAGTTATGGTAAGGTAAATAAGCTTACCTACAAGTCGCCTGTACAGCATTGGATCCTCATATGGCTCAGCCGCATTCTCCCCCTCTCGATGAGCCTTGTAACCATCATCAATCGGTGTTTTGACAGACTTAGAAGTCTCCATTCCTGTCTCACACAACAAATCTAAAGTGTACTTTCGTTGAGAGAGAAATAAGCCGTCCGAGAAACGACAAATCTCAATCCCTAGAAAGTACGTCAACTCCCCCAAGTCTTTGATGTCAAAAACAGAATGAAGATAAGACTTAGTTTGGGAGATACCTTCCTTATCATCGCCGGTGATGATAAGGTCATCCACATAAATGAGCACAACCACAAGTCCTTGATTCCGCCGGAAGGTGAACAAAGTGTGATCGGCTTCAGACTTTACAAAACCACGATCACGAAGGGTATGGCTCAGTTTATGATACCAAGCTCTTGGAGATTGCTTCAGCCCATAGATGGCTTTCCTAAGCCGGAGAACCTTTCCTGGATCAAACCTAGACTCAAGTCCCGGCGGTGGAGTCATATACACTTCCTCCTCAAGCTCTCCTTGAAGGAAAGCGTTCTTGACATCCATCTGCCATAAATCCCAAGATAGATTAGTAGCTAAGGAAAGCACAACCCTTACCGTATGAAGCTTGGCAACCGGAGCAAAGGTGTCTGTATAATCCTTCCCGTAGGTTTGAGTAAAGCCGCGTGCAACAAGACGTGCCTTGTAGCGTTCAATCTCTCCATTAGCCTTATACTTAATGGTAAAGACCCATTTGCAAGAGACGGCTTTCTTTCCCGGAGGAAGTTCAGCCTCAGCCCATGTGTTATTGACATCCATTGCGGCGGCTTCAGCATTCACCGCCTCCATCCAGGCAGGGTTTTGACTAGCTTCAGCAAATGTCTTGGGTACCTGATCCAGCTCAATCTTCCCAAGAAAAGCTTTAAACTGAGATGGTACAAGGTTCATAGAGAATACCGCTTGAGTTGGATGAGCTATTGCAAAGGCATTGTAGTATGTCCGTGTTTCTACCCATCGTGAAGGATCCTTACGCACCCTTGTACTACGACGAAGTGGTTGAATGGGCTGAGAATCACGAACCAGAACAGACCCATCATCATGCAAGCCCGACGTCTCGGAAGTCACAGGCCGATCGGTATACGCGGTCGAGTTAGAGTCCTCGGCCGGATTGACAGTCGGAACTGGAGGAGACGTTGGGTAGGATGCGTCCGGAGCATTAGCAGAAGGACTATGAGTCGAGTCGGGAACAGCATGGGTATGTGTCTCGGTATCGGAAGGCACGGATCGATGCGGAGACTGTGAGCTCGAAGGACGCGTCCCAGCGGGTGCAGCATCCGTTTCCCGAGAGAGACCTAAATGTTGGAGGAGAAGCCGCAAGCTGGCGGCTCGGTCCAGATTTGGCTCGGACAAGTCCTGAAGGTCATCCCACGTAGTAGCATCATACAATCCTCTATCTTCCAAGAATTTGACATCACGAGACACATACACTCTTCTTGACTCCGGGTCATAACACTTATAGCCTTTTTGTGTCGGAGAATAGCCAATAAACATACACCGTTTACTTTTGGCTTCAAGCTTGTTGCGAAGATCTCCGGGAACTAAGACAAAACAAAGACACCCAAATACACGTAAGTGATCTAAATGTGGTTCAGTTTTGTTAAGTACCTTAAATGGAGACACATCCCGAAGAATCTTGGTAGGGGTTCGATTAATCAAATAGCATGCTGTCATGACAGCATCTCCCCAAAAATGTTTTGGAACGTGCATATGAAACATAATTGCTCGGGTTATTTCCATTAGATGTCGATTTTTACGTTCGGCTACACCATTTTGTTGCGGATTATAAGGACAACTTGTTTGGTGAAGGATTCCTTGTTTGGCAAGGTGTTCTTGGAACACACGACTCATATATTCACCACCATTATCCGTTCGTAATACCTTCAATTTAGCATTAAAGTGATTAGTGATATAAGCTTCGAAATTTTTAAATGCATCAAACACTTTATCCTTCGATGGCATCAAGGTTATCCATGTGTATTTTGACTTCTCATCAATAAATGTCACAAAGTATCTATGTCTATCCCTAGATATGCACGGTGAAGTCCATACATCGGAATGAACTAGATCAAAGCAATTATCATAAATGGTTGATGATAAGGGATAAACCGTTTTGCAATGTTTTCCTAATATGCAAGCTTCACAATCACTAAAATTTTCAAAGGATAATTGAGGTAACATAAGGTTCAAAGCACGAAAATGAGGGTGGCCAGCCCTTGCATGCCAAACAGAGGGTTTCAAGCCAATAGCCGAATTCGAAAAACCAACATTAGTGTTATAAAACTTAGAAAACATCTTAGAATCTTCAAGGATGTACAATCCATCTTGGATTCTGCCTTCTCCGATCATGCTCCCAGTCTTAATATCCTGAAACTTAACACTATTAGGACCAAAGATAACATAACAATTTAGATCATTTACCACTTTCCTAACCGATAACAAGTTTGAGGAGAAACCGGGCATAAAGAAAGCTTTCATTTTCTTGTTAAGTAAGCCTAAATTCCCTACACCCCTAACCGATACCTTAGCTCCATTAGCAATTACCACACTCCCTAAAGCTGGTTCAATATCACTAATTAGCCCCCTATCACTAATCATGTGGTGAGAGGCTCCCGAGTCAATGATAATCGGCTTAAATAAGGAATGTGAGAAGAGACAAATACCAGAATCCCTTAGGGACTTAAGGGATTGAATAAGAGCTTCCAAGTCTGCCTTCTTAATCACCTCTCCTTGGAAAGAAGATGAGGCAGCAATTCCTTGTTCTTGCTGTCCAGCCAAAGAGGATGAACCCGAAGAGAAAGGAGCTAGAGACAATTGATTTGGTTCATCCGACTTCTCTTGAGTGAGGTTAGCCCTTGCTTCTTTGAACTTGGCTGGCTTAAGGTGTGGGTGAAGAATCCAGCACTTATCTTTGGCATGACCTTTCTTCTTACAATGCTCACATATTAGCCTCTTCTTATCTTCGGTCTTAACTTGAGCTTTGTTGGCAATTATTAGACCCGAACTTCCCTTTCTTTCCAATAGACCAATAGACCCTTGTTCCTTCTGGATTTGAGCACAAACTTCTTCAAGACTAGGAAGTGAATGAGTAGTAGCCGCAGTCCTCAAGATATGTTTAACAAGATCCGTGTAACATGGATTGAGATTCATCATCAAACCGAGAACTTTATCCTCTTCACTTCTACTCATAATTACCTTAGGCTCCAATGTCATTGGTCTAAGCATATCCATCTCAGCCCACAAAGATCTAAATCTACCAAAGTATTCCGTAAATTCCATGTCATCTTGATAAAGACTACTCAATTCCTTCTTAACTTCAAAAACCCGAGTAAGACTTGAAATATTACCATATACTTTCTTCAAGGATTCCCATAAGTCTTTAGCTGTCTCACAGTAGTAGTAGGCTTCTAATATGGGTTTGTCTAGTGATCCCAAGATGATAGATTTGACCGATTGATCCATGAGGAACCAATCATCATCCTCATCAAGCACTTCCTCATCTTCTTCACTTGATGTGGACTTCTTTAAGGGTCTATCTTTGACTATATGACTCCAATAGCCTTTCTTTGTGCAGATGGTAGTCTTTGCAGCTCTAGCCCACAGCAAGTAATTCGGCCCTTTAAGCATAATAGGAACCACTTGTAGTTTACTTGGATCCATTTTGAGAAGAAAAGATTACACCTTTTTTTTTTTTGTGCCGGCTGAGAAATGACCCAAAGAGAGGCTTAAAAAGTTGAAGCTTTCTTGAAATCACGAACAGGAGAGACTAAAAGTCTTCTCTTAAGAACACCAGAGAGCACCACTTCAAGAAGAGAGAAAAGACTTGACCTTTTCCCTTTCACGCTTCCGGTAAGGCTTCACAAGAGAGATTTCGAGATTTCCTTGAGTTTGAATGAGAAAAGCTTACTCTTTTGATGCCAAAGCTCACCAAAGATCCCAGCTTTTCTGTATATAGGACTCAAAGATAGCCTTTTTCTTCAAAACTTTGAGAAGAGCCGCAAGGAGGATGCGCCCCGGAGGTAGAAC